>PVKZ01003076.1:0-161535 GCA_004027375.1 Macroglossus sobrinus
AAAAAACAATCTCTTGGGCTAGGTCTAAACAATCAACACTTCTGCACTTAAGTTTTTACACAGTTGTTTCTGTAAAGGCACCTTTTGGTTGCTGCTTTCTTCAATTCTTTTGAGTTGGTGTTAGAGAGACTAAGTGCACTACGGATACCACAGAGAAGTAGAGAAGTTAGAACCATAATTTGTGAGACAGCTTCTTGAAAATATTCTCCACAGAGATTGTTTTTGCTAGATTAATATGCTCTCTGGTGCTGGGAGGAGCAGATTCATGATCCTCGAGGGTATTGGTGTCTGTCTCTAGTTCAATGGGATCCACCCACAGAGAAATGACTTCATCAAGTGAAGAAGTCAACATTGTAGCAGTTCCATGAAGAATTACAAAATATTTGGGACTACTGGCCATAATCTAACACCAAAGACTTTTTAAAAGTAATGAATATTGTACTTCTTAAAGTAAAGAAACACTTAGAATTTCAAATATGTTAGCAGGTGTCTTCGGGTTAATAAAATCTCATTGCAATGACACAAGGAGACAGACCCTCCCTATTTTCCATGCTAGCAAATTCTTTGGCAAAGTCTTTTAGGATTTGTGTTTGTTTGTTTGTTTGTTATGGGCTCAGTAATGTTTATCAAGTACTTCTGAAATTGCAGAATAGATTCAAGTCAAATGATGACAGCGTAAAAAGTACCGAGTCAATAATGATTTATGATTTATGATTTCAAAGATTCAAGTTGATTGATTCAGTTTTACAGATTGTAATAACATTTTTTGTTTTAAGGCAAATACATCTGCTTTATGTTCTTAGACTTGATAAAGTTGGAGGATCCTACTTTAGTTTCAGGATACTTTTCTCTGGATTAGAAACATGTCTTCACCTGGAAAATGGTTGTTTTCATAAAAAAATACCGAAATAATTACTTTAATTACACACACACATCCACACCCCTCCCCACATACTCGTTAGATCTTTATGGCAAATATAATTTAAATAAAATTATTATCCCTTAAACAATTGAATCTTTGAGATTCCTTCACAATTTTTCTTTTCTTGATTTCTTCATTACTTTCTAAAGATTTCTAAGCACATCAGTATTTTATTTTATATTCCACAGTTGTTACTCTATTCGATTTGTTCTTCATATTTAAGGTTTTTTTTCTGACATTAAGTTTGAGACTTAAAAAGAATCAATTCTATCAGTTCCCTATACTAAGAAACTTAAGACCTATCAATAACCATTATTTAAATTTTATTTATTAAGAAAGAAATTTGGCACTAAGAATTATCAATCCTGACAGAAAAAAATGTAAATACTCAAAATAAAAAAGAAAAGAAATGACAGGTTACTTAGCTAGTGTTTTCATATTACTTTTTCATATTACAAACTGTATTTCTGATTCTAATCCATTTGACTGGATTTTAAATTACTTTGCTCACATAAATTCACTCTACAAATACATAATGTAGATACCAGCCAGTATTATTTTTTTCTACGGTAATACAAAGTCAAGCTGTTTGATGAAAATGACAGTTCACTTACTTCGTGAGATATAACACAAATGAGAATAATTGCTTTGAGAACACTTCATGTATAGAATGTCTTAAAAGTGCTCTTGTACTTATCAGCAGTTTTCATTGCAACAAATTTCACTAATGTAAAATGAATACAATTGAATCGTGAACAGTTGAACTTTATTTTTTGCCATTATGACAGTATTCACTATAGTAAATAAAGATGAGGAGATATTCATGTTTAGTTTGTAAAAACAAAATTTTACATTAGGAAGACTGCATGTAAATGAGAAGTATTTTCTAAGAAGCAGGTTAAAAATGCAACTTTAAAATGGTGTTCTAGTAGGTATAAATGAGTCCAGAAATATCAAATTTGGAAAGCATTTTACTGAAGGTTGTAAAGGGTCAACACAAGGAAAAAAAAATTAGGACAAATCTTGTCCTCAAGTTCTTACTTGCAAATCCCAGTGAAGCCAATGGAAAGTTTATGAAAATATCTGAAAGGCACATTTGGCCCAGTTCAAAAGCTCTATTAAATTAGTATTTTAACACATTGTCCTAGTTAAGTCTTGTCTTTATGGTCCTTTTCACATTGCTTCATCAAGAGTTCAACCATAGCTCACTCAGAAATCATATAAATGAGATCAGACTAACAAGAGCTATTTGACTTTTCATTTAATTTCAAAGATACTTGACTCCCTAACCTTCCCAACCTCAATGCTGACAAAAAGACTTGTGTGAATTTGTTGATGGATCCAAGGTAAGCTTTGTTTCTTTTTAATGCTCATAAAAAGGGAAGTATGAACAAATGTAAATGTATAATATTGATACTTCGCTTGGAGAAATTTTGTCCCTGCCACTAAATTGTATAGATATCCAATAGTATCTTATATCATAAACATTGTTATAAATTTCATTTTATAATACTGATTGTATAAATGTCATTGTAGGTGTTTCTTTGTAGTACAAGGAGGAAGTCAGATAACCTCTAACTTCCTCTGCTCTGTATTTACAAAGCTTCTGTTTTGGCCTGGTACCACCTAAGATGCACAGCAGTGTATCTTGTCAATGTTACTAGACTTGGTTTCTGAAAATGCAGGAGTAAAGTATCACTTCATGGCATTTGGGAGTTAATTACCAAAGAAACTTGATTTCCTCAAAGAGGTGGACTTTGCTAAGCACCCACCATCAGGTTTCAGACCTATCTTTGCAGGTGGAACCAATGAGACTCCAGAGAGACATCTGCTAAAAGAAGAGGGAGTCAGGTGAGATGTTCTCTGCTCAAAACCAAGCTGTGTTCTGGAAGGAAAATTTGGACCATCAATTTTGGAGCCAGATGGACTGAGTTCATATCCCTGCTCTTTCACTTACTAGCTCTGTGACTTCAGTTACTTTTGTTTGACCTCTCTGAGCCTCAATTACTTCTTCCCTAAAACTGGACACCATAATAGGGTTTTGTGACAACTTAAGAATTCAAATATCTTGAGCATTGTTTTTCTCAGCGTAATTCTCGTTATTTTATATTAAGTACTGTCACTTAATACTTAAGTCGCTTCTCCATCCCCCACCCCTTGAAATAATATAAGGGGGCCTAGACCCGAGAAAGGATTTGTGGAGGCAGATGCCATAAGATAAAAACAAAGAACTGCTTCAGTAAAAATTCCACAGACTCCCCTGCTTCTGCTTTATCTTGATAACTACCTAACATTATTTCTCAAAAAGGTGAGAGAGGCCTTCCTTTCATTATGCAACACTACCAGTGGGCTCCTGGGCATCATTAGGCAGAGTCCAGGGGCAAAGGGGCCATTCAATGCAGAAGAGGGGGTTGGGCCTAGGGACTTGGCAATGGGGGCAGCGGGACTAGAGAAAAATAAATAAAACCAGATGTCACACTGCAACTGCTGCCTCTGGTTCCCCGAGAACTCCTGAGACACGCCCGGGAGGTACTCTGAAACATGGTCAAGAATTGGGAGAAGTTCTTAAGAAGTTGCTAGAAACGTATCAAATCACCAAACATTTCTTGCTTGTCTGTTACCCACCAAGCATCGTGTTGGCAATTGATGACACAAGGATGAAGGCTTCAAGTCCCTGTCTGCTTTATTCACGGGTCTAGATACATTTTAGATCACGTGCAGAATTCAGAGGCAGCACAGGCCCAGAGACTGCGACTGAACATGGGTCCCAAGGTTGGGGGCATCAAGGAAACATGAGTGTAGGCACAGCCAGCACAGAGAGATTTTCGATAGAGGGTGTCATCCAGTACAAGAAAATGAACTTTACATTTGCACCTGTTAACTAAGATTCTCTGAAAATATTGATAAGCACAAACGAAATGAAGTCCTGCTTTAAAATCGAACCGATCAACTAACTATGTGTGGCTTAAGCACAATTTTATGTGCTTACCCAACACAATTTCAGAAATGTCCTAATACTAATACAAGAAACACAGCTCTTTCGCAAGAAGAGGGGCTGCATTCCTTGCTGTCTGACTAGGGAAGTGGGGCATGAACAAAATTCCCAGGGAAAGGCCTGGAGGCCGCGCGCACCGTGCCGACGCTGTACACGTGTCCGCCGGCCCCGCCCCCTTGCCCCGCCCCATCCCGATCGTGCGGGGTCCTCTAATGCTCGCGAGAGCCCTCTCGGCTTCCACGTTTGCCACGTTCCAAAGCACCGGGACAGACTGGAAAGCAGAAACCGGTTCGCGCTCATAGGCGGCTGCGTGGTGCCACAACAGCCCAAAGTCTGCGCGGGGCGGAGAACCGCGGCAGAGTGCCACCCCTCACAGAGGCCCTTGTGATAGGTCCTAGCCCGCGTCACTCAGCCTTCTGTGGGCGGGGAGGAGGCGGGGCTCGGCCGGGAAGGGGCATGGACCAGCGGGCCGGGGGGCTGCGCGCTCTCGCCTGATACGGGAGTCGCAGGTTCGGCGCTCGCGAGCACCGGGCGCGCGCAGCCGGCACGCGGGCGAAAGTCCTCCGAGGCGCGGCGGGAGGTGCCGAGGCACAGGCGCTGCTGTAGGAGTCGCGGCCAGCACCCGGGGTGCAGCACCCGCTGCCGCCAGCGGTCCCCGCGCTCCCGGTGCCTCCCACGCACCGAGGGAGTCCGCCAACCCTTGCCTGCTCCAGCGGTGCGCGCGATGGCCCCGCGCAAGAATGCCAAGGGCGGCGGCGGCGGCGGCGGCAACAGCGGCAACAGCAGCAGTAGTAGCGGCTCCGGCAGCAGTAGCAGCGGCGGCAGCAGCAGCCCAGCGGCCAGGAGAGGTCAGAGGCGCTCCGGGCGGGGGTCGGAGTCGGCTCGGGGGGTGGGGTCTGGGCGGCAGGCGATGCGGTCCCATCTCCCCAGGTCCAGCCGTGCGTCTTCTCCATCCTCCACGTCGCTCCTCCTCTTGGCGCGGGCGGAGGCCGCGCTTGGTGGGCCCGGTGAACTGGACAGAGGGGCCGGGAGGAGCAGAGTTCGCGGCCTCGGGTTGGTCACGCCGTAGAGCCCCGTCTCGGCTGATCCCTCACCTGCAGGGTGCAGCCAAGTTTGGAAATAAGCCAAAAGAGAAAATAAGTTCCTGCCAAATCAGCCGCTTTTAAGAGCAACTCAAAGGATAATCTAGGGTGTGGGATGGGGGTTGGGGGAGTGATTTGAATGTTCTTGGAAATTACTTCAGATATTTTTGCCTTTATGTAGCTTTCTTAACATGCGTTGTAGTTGCCTATAAAATATCACAGTACCGTAGAATACTGGTCAGGTTTCTCTGTTATCGTCTTTTCTTTAAAAAAAAATGTAATGGTTATTCACCTTTCTCCATGTACTTACTCAGCAAAGAGAGAGAGAGAGCATATGTTTTAAATCTGTTTCATCTCATATTTCAGCGGTTCTCGGTTTCTTTTATACTTCCTTTGACTCACAGGCTATTGAAACTGCGATGCACATGTGTATTGAATGTGAGCTGAAAGCTTTCTTTTTTGAAATGATTTAGATTCTTTGTTTCCTGAGGTAAACATGTAGCATATTCATATATATCAAGAAAATGAATCAGATAACCATAGTCCTACTTCAAAGAACTATTTGTTTATAGCATTTATCACCATCTGAAATGATCTTATTTTCATGTGTATTGTCCTGTCTTACTCTCTCTTCTTGTTCATTCTTACAACTCCTAGAATGGTCCAGGCCCCTAGTAGATGCTCACTAAATATTTGATTAGTGAGTGATGGATGAGTAGATTTAAATGGTGAAAGCAGTGCAATTAAGTCATTGCACAAGTTTACATTCTGAGAACTATTATTTGTGTTGTCGATGGAAAAGGACAGTTTGAAGTTCAAATCGAGCATATTAATTGACCTTTGACATAAGAAAAACTTCGTGTTCCTTTGACACTTGTCCTTAAATGCCAGTCAATGGCTTAAAACAGGCAGAATAGTGTAGACGAACTGGCTCAGGTGGCTCTGGCTACACTTTTTAAAGTTTCCAATGAGAAGAGACCATTGTGCCGTTTGAGGACCAACTTAGAAAGCTGGTGAACAAGACTTTGATGTTGTTTTCAGAAATTTTCTGTATCTGCTCACAAGGGAAGCACATCTTCATTCCATTTTATCTTTTCCTATCATGAGTAGAGAGGACTGACTACACCCGGGGAAGCCTCTTTCTATGGCTTTTTATTGGTAAGAATTAGTATTGCTAATTGTGTACATAGTGTTCCCACCCCTACTGGTTCAATAACTGAACCAGTTTTAACAGGTAGGTAATAAATTTAGGAAGTTTTGTGACCTAAATGAATGTATTCTGACTTTTATATTCAGGCATTTTAGGGCAAGTTCTGTCCATATTTGAAGATCTGCAGCCTTTTAAGCATTTTACACATTGATTCCATAATTGTGAAACAGTCATAGTACGTAAAAGAGAATATATTAAAAGTCCTTATATTACAAAAACAAAAAACAAAAAACATAAACCCCAAAGCATTTAGAGAGTTGGTATTGGAGTCTTGCATGGTATACACAATGAATATTCTTTTTCTGCAGCTATTTTTTCCAGTAAAAATTGAGTTCTGACTGTGTGCCAGGTAGAAGGTACTGGAGACGAAAATGAGGATTCTTTCAGTGGTAAACAGTTATGCTGCACTCTGACAATGTGATTTTATTTAGACTGTTTTATGATAGCTGGATATACCTGCAAGATAAGGGCAGCTTCTCTTTTGTTGCTGTTTATTGGGTCATTGAAGTATAGACATTGATGCCCATACCATTCCCATCTGCAGGGGAAATCACATAACTACAGAAGTTTTAGCAATGGTATTACTGTGAGGCTCATTTAATACTGCCTCTAATCTTCCAGATGGGGAAATTAATGTCCACAAAGGTTGTCTAGTTCATTAAAGACTGTCTAGGTATTGGAAACCCACTTAATGGAAGATCCAAGGCTAGAACGCAGGTTTTCTGTTATTCATTCATTATTCCATAATGAATGAATTATTCCATAATACATGAATTTTAGATTGTATAATTTGTAATATTTTATCAGTATCTTAAACTAAATTAAGTTTCCTTCTGGCTCTATAGCACACTACCAGTACTTTAGGAAAAGAGTGCTTTTGTCGTATCACTAATTAAATTTCCTTTGGCTAAAGTTATGTTTGAAACAGTACATTTGAAAATTTTAGTTTGAGAAGTACGTGGGCTGAAAAAGTAAGTTTTTTTGAGATGTTTTGTATTGATAGTCATAAGCTGATGATGACATTGGTTACATTAAACATTATTGGTTAAATTTTTATATAAATGTATGGGGTAAAAAGGACCCAGTCTTTCGAAGCATGCCTTTTAGAAAAAAGAGTTGGTAATCTGGTCTTCTGTTTATTTTTGTTGAAAAGTGGTGTTTGGAAACTGAAACTCTGGGGATTTATATAACTTCAAGCAAGTGCCTGCTTTTCATTTTACTCAGCTTAAATTTAAAACTGGTAAAATGTCTAGTAGCCTACGGAGCTCAATTTTACATTATTCAGTTTTATACTTTAAAATATAAAAAAGACATGAGTAAATTGGACATCTTACCTTTAACTTGCATATGAAAATTTGATTTGTATGGCTAAGGAGCCAGAGAAAACCAGTTTCAGATGTATTGATTTGAAAACCTTTGGTTAAAAAGGATCATAATATCCTTTGGACATATTTTTCAGTACGAAGACACTAGTATGTGTAATGTTTTTGTTTAACTTTTCCTTTTTGAATATCATTCAGTCTTTCCCCTTCCCTCCTAACATGCTACAGGGATATAACATCTGTTTTATCTACCATCGTGCTTCTCCGTATCCCTTTACCGGTAGGTGTCACTGTAGAACACCATTTCCTCTCATTGGAAGCTTCAGATTCTATAACACCAATTAGTTTCTTATTTAATCAGCTTTGTACATACTCAAAACTATTAATGAACAACTACTTAAAAACTCTTAGCACTGCTCTCAAAAGTCTCCCAACAGCAGATTTTGAAATATAATAGTAAGATTTTGTCCTGAGCAGCCTTATTTATTTAAACTTCTCTTATGTGGAATTAAATGCATTCATGAACTATCTGTAAAATTTACATATTCGCAGATTCTTTTGATGAGTATTAATCATTTAGAATATTTTTTTCTTTTTACTTTCAGTATCTCTTAGACTACTTAGTAACTAATGAATACAATACACTGCTGATTGCATTCTGACATCCTTGAATGAAGAGGCTTTGGTGAAATTCCTTCTTAAGTCCACTATCAGTTAAGGCCAGCTGCTGAATCCTACATTAGTGATTCCCGGATGAAAAACTAGGGAGAACATAATTCTCCCACTACAAGGACTGGACACTGTTTTTGTTTTTAGTGGAATAGCATTTTGTCCATTTGGCTGGATCATATGAAGCCAAGTACTAAAAAATGTTCTGAGGGAATTCTTGTCACATTGAAAAAAGACCAAACACATTTATCTGACTTGGGTTTAGGAAGTAAAAGGAAAAAATTATATTTTAGTCTTGTTTTAAAATCATGTATCTCTGAGAGATTACTAGAAAATGAGAGGTTTTCATTTTTAGCTCATTACCAACAAAGTAACTTCAATGAAGGCTCCTGTGGGCTCTCTACCCTATTTTAGTTAGCAGCAGAGATTTAACCTTTGAGCTCTCTGGTCCCAATAGAATAAACCCTTTTTTCCTCTAGTAGGGCTATGTAGTTTAAGAGCCTGTTGACCTGATTCATATTGATTTAAGAACCACGTGGCAAGTTACTCAAATTCTCTAATCTGTTTCCTCAAATGGGAAAGAATTATGCTCTCCTTTCAGAGTTGCAATAGCCTCTAAAACCAGTTTTATAGGCCTTCCTGTTTTCAGATGTTTTCATTAAAGTACTTCTATAAGGGTGAGTACAGAACATTGGAGAATATAAGGATAAGGATATGGAGCTAAGCAGACCATTCATTGCATGCTTGAAATTTTTAGATGACATATTGTTAAAAAAATCATTTTTGTTATATTCTTAGCATCTATGTTTTAGTAAAATGGTGGTTCTAGAGGTCATTTTCTTACTGTGGCTTTGAGTACCACTTGACACTTTTCTGTCTCCCTCTGTAGGTGTAAGTATCCCAGTTGCATATCAGCCTTCAAGTTGCACATTTACTACAATACTTCTGAGGCCTGTAACGTTATTTTATTTTACTAGAGCTCAGATACATTTTAATCTTTTGATGCTCTTCCAGCACACTGTTTTAATATCATGAAAATATGCAATTTAGTTTGTATCTTGGATACTTTTGCATCTTTTAAGTGATTTGAATTCATTCTGTTTCAAGATACAAAAAATCTTTTTTTAAAACTCTCTTAAACCTGTGCATACATACACCCCATCTACAGTTTACTCAGATCTCTGGGGAAAGCCTCAGGCATCTCTCAGGAGATGCAGGGGTGCTCAGGCACACTTCTGTGTTTCAGTGTCTGCTGCCAAGCATCCACTCAGCACTGCATGTATCGGTGTCAGTCTGTCTGGGGGCTACACATGTCTGTTTCAGGCTTACAGTTCTGGCCATTTCTGTGAGAGGATTAGAGATTGGGATATTCGTTTCTTCCTTCTCTTCTTCCCTGTATGCCTCTGTGGGGGCATGTTCTTCCAGTGCTTTCACCTTTTAACTTTCTTCTCTTTTAGTGGTGCCGGGGGCCAGGATACTATTTTCTTGTTAGTTATTATTATTTCTTAAAATTTTATTTATTTCTGCTGATATGAGAGTGCTTCAGGCATTTGGTCTACGTTTGAAATTTTTTTCTCAGGGATGTTTTCTTGGTTTACCTTTAGCTGATGTGGTTATCTTTTAACGGCAAATCACTGAATGTAATTTAGTTCCGATCAGATTTTGATGATACCTGAAGACAAATTTGCTACAGATAACCTCTTAGACTCAAAGGAAAATTGGAACTCACTTGGTGAATAAATGCTTTAAAAAACAGTTACATAAGACTTTTGAGGGACCTGGGCTGTTCCTTGGCCTCATGTGAGATCCAGGTGGCTCGCCTGGTCATTCTGGCTGCAGTATGACTATCATCATCTGTCACAGATGCTCTCTCTATGCCATAATTTGGGGTTAATGAATTAAGTGAGTCTGGGGACGGTGGAGGAAGGGTGTCCAGTTGGAACAGAGTGGAAGCCACTGTTGCTGTACTTGGAGAAATGCCAACGCTTCTCCTGCACATTTGCCTACAGATTGAACCCAGTGACTCACTCTGTGTGGAAGCCAGCACACATCAGTCTTAATTTTAAAGTGAGAGAATATTGTTTGGTAAAAGAATTTTATTCCGTAACCAGTATTATGTAACTGCCTTTTTTTATCTTATATTGTATACATGTTTGGCAGCTGTTTGTGCCATTCCATACTGCAGAGTCACTGCTGTTTTGTTGTTCTATCCTGTCTCTAACTTCCATTTCATGTTGATTATACTGCTAATATACATAATTTCCCTCCTATCTTTCACACCTTGTTTTTAATTCAATATTCTTGAACTGGTATACTAAAAAGCCTTTTTGGTCTCAGGTTCACATGTAAATTTTATTTAGGAGCAGTTTTTTTTTTTCTTACACGAAAATAAGAATCTGTGTTGTTAATGTTTATTGAAAGACTACCTAGCATTTAGTTTCACTTTTTCATTTTTTTGGATTACATTATTTTGAATAAGACGAGTTGTCACTTACTGAGTTTTATAAATTATGCTATTTAGCAGTGAATCATCCCTCTAACTTCTAGAGTGTCAATTTTTCTATATGTTTCTCTTTCAAATTCTATTTGAAACATTACATACTTATGAACTATATATATGTATATGGAATAATGCAGTGAATACGCACGTACCCACCATACTGGTGAAGAAATAAAATGTTAACCAAATTCTTGGTTTCTCCTCTCCTGTATTTATCCCTTCCCAACTACTCATATATTTTGTGATGATCATTCTCATGCATTTCTTTATAATACATAATATATAGGCACAGATAATATATAACGTTATGCTGCAAACTATTATCTGTTCATTCATGTAAAATATATTTGTTATTAAAAGCAATAAATATGAAAACTGCTTAGGAAGTATGTATGCTTGTTTGGCACATGTTAAAAACAGTTTTATTAATAGGCTCACACTTGGCATACTAGTTTTGATACTGTTTGGGAGTCTGTCAAACTCTGTCTCCATTTTTGTATATATAGTCCTTCACTGTGTGAATGGCCCTCTTTTGTTGAGCCATCCTGCTGTTGAAAACAGGTTGGCTTAGTTTTCTTCCTTTTCTGTGAATTAGGCCTTCATGTATTTTGCCTTTTTTTCTGTTTTTGTTTGTTTGTTTGTTTGTTTTGTATTTTTAGTTTTGATTTGTAGAATTAATTTCTGTATCCTGAACCTTTGATTTTTTTTTCTGAACCTCTGAGTTTTTGCATGGAAAGGGCCTTCTCCTTGTCTGTGTATTCACATTGTCTTTTTCTGTGGTGGTTCATTGAACAGAATTTTTAGATTTTAATAATAGTATAATTTTTCTGTTTTCTGCTTTATAGTTTATGCTTTTGTGCTTTATTTAAGACATTTTTTCTAACACAGAGATCATAAAACATTCTGTTTTCTTCCAAAATATCTTATATTTTGTTTTTTCATGTTTAAATGTCTAAACTACTGGTTGTAAATTTTAGTATGTTTATTGTGAGGTAGGAATCTAATCCAGTATTTTTAAGGAATGGATAATGAAAGCTTCCTGTACCATTAGTCAAAATGTCTCCTTTCTACATGAACCTTGAGTTGTACCTATTGTGTATAAATTTGTGGGGCTCTTTTGGTCCAGGTGTGTAGGAGCAGAACCTCACACAGGCGCTCTGTTGTATATTTGTTGACAGGGCAGGTCCTTCCATTCTGTCTTCTCCATCGGCCTTGATGATTTTGCACCTTTCCTCATCAGGTCGATACATTTTAGAACTTGCTTATCGATTAATTTTCATGAAAAATATTTCAGGATTTTGACTGGGATTGTATTGAATTTGTAAAATAATTTGGAACAAATAATACATTTATAATATTGAGCTTTCCTATACATGAACATAGTATAATTTCCTATTTATTTAAATGTTATAGTTAATTTTTATAATTTCATCCGAAAGTCATATACATCTTTTATTCGATTTAGTCTAAGTACTTTACATTTTTTAAACTAACATTTTATTATGAAAATATTAAAATATGTACCCAAGTAAAAAAATTATGATTTTGCCACTTATATTTTACAGTGGTTAACATTGAATATATTTGCTTAATATCATATTCATCAATTAATCTTGTTTTTTATGCATTTTAGAGTAATTTGTAGATATATTTATACCTCATTTCTAAACATTGACACGTGAGAGCTCAACATTTGTGTTTTTACCCCCTTGAGGTAATATTTTTATGTATTGAATTGCACAAATCTTAGTGTATGATTTGAAGAATGTTTATAAATATATATACATCTGTGTAACCCACCAACCTATTAAGATGGAAAATATTTCCTTCATCTAGAAAATTCTTTCAAGTACCTACCATGCATCGCCTCTGCTGTCAGAGGCAACTATTTTACTTAATTTTCTTACTATAAATTGGTTGTGTCTGTCCTAGAACTCCATTTTCTAAGTACTTTTTGCATACGGCTTCTCTGACTCACGTGTGTTTTTGAGGTTCATCAGGCATGTGAGGAGCACTGTGTTCCTTTTTATTGCCAAGTAGTTCCTTGAATATTTATGGCACCCTGTGTTTATCCATTTTTTCATTGGTGGACACATAGGTTATTCCTAGTTTGAAGCAGTATAAAGAAATTTCTATGAATAATATAGAAGTGTTTTTTTGTTTTGTTTTGTTTTTTGTTTTTGTTTTTTGGTTAACATATGTCCTCATTTCTCTTGAGCAAGTACCTAGGAGAGAAATTCCTGGCTTATGGGGTAGAGGTATATTTAGTTTTTTTTTTTTTTTAAAAAACCTGCCAGACTGTTTTCAGAGTGATTGTACAATATATTTTACACTCCTGCCAACAATGTGTGGTAATTCTAGTTGTTCCACATCTGTACCAACATTTGGTGGTGTCAGTTTTCTTTATTTTTGCTATTCTGGTGAGTTTTCAGTGGCTTTTCATTGTAGTTGGAACTTGTATTTCCCTGATGACTGATGATGTCATGCACTTGTGCATATTGGCTGTGCACATTGTATTCTTTTGTGAAGTTTCTGTTTATTTGCCAAACCATTTTTTATTGCTCTTTTTGTCATTATTGCATTGTAAATTTTAAATATTTTGGATAGACGTCCTCTTCAGATATATGTATTACAAATATACTCTTTCTTTCTAATAGTATTTTTGAAAAGAAAATATTTTTAATGTTGAATTTTTTTTTAATGCTTTTTGCTTTCTGTATCTCGTCTAAGGAGCTTTTCCTTTTCCCCAGTCGTGGAGCCCTCCTGTATTTTCTTCTCAAAGTTTTATACTTTTAATTTTTATGTTTAGTTTTACGATCCATCAAATCAGTTTTGGATTAGTTTTATATTTTTCCACTTGAATATCTGTTTTTGGTGCCATTTGTTGAAGAGTTTACTTTTATAATTGCATTGCTTTTAGTTCCTTTCTCAAAAAGCAAATGACAATATAATATACCCATATATATCTTATGTAATAAGCCTGTTTCTGGTCTCTATTTTGTTTTTTATCCGTTGTTGTTGTTACCTGTTTGTCCTTATGCTTTTACCATATACTCTTGATTACTCTAGCTATGTAGTTAATCTTACAATCAGGTAGTGTAAATCTTCCAACTTCATTGTACCTTTAAGATAGCTCTGGGCATTTTAGGTTCTTTTTATATCCATATATATTTTAGAATCAGCTTGTCAGTTTCTATAGAATAATGCATACTTAGGTTTATGATTAGAATTCAGTTGAATGTATAGACCAAGTTTGGCTGAATTACCATCTAGAATTAAATTTTTTTTTTAAATACTTAGAAAAGAAAGCCATGAACACTAGGAAACACTGCAGGTTTACTAAGTTAAGGTTATTAAAAAAAACAACAACTAATTATGCATTTTGATGAATCTTGGAGACTAAGCAGTTGGGATGCAATCTTGTCATTTTTCCTTATTTTACTAAAGTATTTAACAGAATCTCCGAAAATCCTCTAGGCCACATGTTATAGTTTGAGTCATAGTTTACTGTAGAACTGTACCCACAGAGTACAGAATTAATGGGTTGATGTCAAGTGCAAGAGAGACCTGCCCAGTTAATGCTAATTACATTTGTGTGTGGCACAATGCTCTGAGGGAAAAATAGTACCAGGAGGAAAAGACACTATATGAAAGAACAGCTTGCTTGGGAAAGTGGACTTTAATGGGGTTAGCATACTTTTCCAAAATGAACTCACTGTTCAGGATAGGCTCGAAGTGGTCGATTATTATTATTTTTTTAAAATAATTTTTTGGGGTTTGGTTTTTTAATACTTGCAGTCTTGGAGCGAGTTGCCTGCATGATGCAGTGGGTGAAGACTGTCCTGCAGTATTAGTGTTATTAGTGGCCAGAATGAGGGAGATGGAGGTCTCACGCTGTGTTGGTCAGGCTGCATCTGGATTCGTGGTTCCATTTGTGGGGGCAGCGTGTTGGGGGCTATGATGGAGACTGCACAGAAGGGATGAGCTTTTGGCTGAGCCCCTTGGATAAGGGAAATTTTATGTTGACTGCAAGCATTCTGCAAAATAAGGCACTTTGAGCTCTACAAGCTAATACGGATTTTAAACCATAATGTGAGGGAGGGGTGAAAACCCTGGGTGTGGCTGGCCTGGATAATTTTGGGGGACATCATGGACTCCAAGGGTTTGAATGGCTTTCAGGTGGCTGAGGAGTTAGGTTTATTCTCCCAGGTGAATTTGAGATGAAATTCAGGACATCTGTGGAATGTGTCCAGCAAGCAGGTGGAGATACTGGTGCTCAGCTCTCATGAAGGACACCAAGTGGAGACAGTTTTCCCTTTGGTTTTTAATAAATTTGAGACTAGAGGCTGAACTGGTATTCTTTTCATTACTGCTGGGTTTAGGACTTGATTCTTGACTTCTTTCATCTTCTTTGTAAAAGCTATTTTCATTTAATTTTAATTTAAAATTTTCCAGCCTTTTTTTTTAAAAAAACTCTTCAACCTACGTAACAGCAAAGAGATTGGTTCACTGAAAGATTTGTACACTGTTCTCCTGGATTTATGAGTGCCGAGTAATTTGCCACATTTGCTCTCTGTGTATATCTTATTCTCACCCCTCTTTCTCTTTGGAACTCTGAAAATAAATTGTTGTCATCATGACAGTTAAGCTTGAGTAACTACTTTTCCATGTATCAACTAAGGACAAGGACATTCTCCTACATAATCACAATAGAGTTCTCAAACTCAAGGAATGTAACACTGATACAGTATTATCTAAATGCACTCTGTGTGTTCAGATTTTTCTAGTTATTTCTAGAAACAACCTTAAAACTTGAAGCTTTCTTTAAAAATTCCTTTTCATTTATCTAGAATCCAATGATGAATGAACATGGGAGCTTTAAATAGTTCAGATTCTTGGTCCTTATGCTCTGGAGTATCTGATTCTTTAAGACAAGAAAGGGCTGGAAATATGTAATTTCCCACCTATTTAATTTGAAAAAATTCAAACCTTCAGTTGCAAGAAAGATCATTTAGATTCACCAGTCACTAATATTTTGATGCTTTGCATTAGCTATTCACTTTGCTGCTGAACCATTTGAAAGTTAAATCTTGATACTTTTCCTCTGAATTCTTCAGCATGTTTTTCCTAAGAACAAGGATATGCTCCAATGTAATCACAATGTAATTACCATGATCAGAAATTTAACACTGCTACAGCACTGTTTCCTAATGTCAAGTCCACATTCAGATTTTCCTCATTAATTCCAATAATGTTTTTTAAACTGACTCTCCAACCCACTTTTGAATTCTTGATGTCCTTTACAGAGAATTTTAAAAATTAAATTAGATTTTCCTCCACAAAGTCTCATAGGTAAACTGTATGCCTTCTCTCTAAAATCTATTGGTTTTTGTATATGTAGTTTTCTAAAAATTTTATGAGGTGGACAGTGAAAATCACAGTGAAAAGAAGCTTTTTGGTTTTCTCCTGTTACAACAGTCTGGTAATTTAAATTTGTGGGAAGGAAACATACAAATAAAAACACAAGTAAACTGCTCCTTGAAAGAAGTCAAAAGGTTCAAGTGTTGGCAGGGCTGTTGGATGGCAGAGGAATTAGACTTATTCCAGTGAGCAGAATTTGAAGGGAAAATAACTGGCTTAGAAAACTTTTGTAATTCATCGTAGCTAATGAAAATATTGCATAAAATTATCAAACTTTCTCTTGCTTTTTCTCTCTGTGATATGTACCACTAATAGACAGTTAGATGACATACTAGCCTTTGAGTTCATGACCTTCCTTTTCAATGGCATGGTGTTTGAGCCAATAATGAATGGGGCTTCTGCCACTGACTGTATATCACAGATTCAGTGATTATGTGTAAATGCTGAAGAAGATGTCACATTTCAGAATGTGAAGCATGAAAACTCCGTTAAGTTTTAAGAAACATTTTCCAGTTTGATGATATATTTAAAAATATATAAAATGAATACGTAGGCAACATCAAAATTAAAAACTTAAAACCATCAAAAGATTCTTTAATAAAATTAATAGAAAAGACATAGCCTGGGAGAAAATTTGTATCCATGTATCTGTTAAAGGACAGTGTCAAGGAAATACAAAGAAATTCTACAATTCAACTAAAAAACTACAAAAACAGGCACATGTGTAAATGATTAGAACAGTTCACAAAAGAAGACAAACGGTCAATGAGCACATAAAAAAACTGCTCAAACACTCATTCTCAGAGGAATAAAAGTTAAACCACAGTGAGATACAACTGTAGCACTAGAGTGGCTAAAATTAAAGACTGACAGCACCAAATGTTGACAAGATTATAGAGTAAAAGAACCATTGGACATTCTTGTTGGGTATATAAATGGGAAAGGTCCGACAGTTTTTTATAATACTAAATGTATGTGGCCCTGTAACCTGTGCATATGTCTCTAATATGTAAGCAGTAGTCTTGTACAAGAATATTCTCAGCAGCTTTATTTGTAGTATAAAATGGGGAAGAGGCCAGGCTTCTACTAATAGGAAAAGGGAATATGCTCTGATATACTCCGGTATGTTTATACAGTGGATTCTACACAGCAATAGAAAACAATAAACTATTGCTATCTTAACACTCGTGGCTCTCAGGAACATAAAGCTGAAGTAGTGAAGCCTTACACAAACAAGCACATGTCATGCAGTACCATTTTTATGACATTTCAAGACCAGGTAAAAATAACCTTTAGTGAAAAATGAGAACAGTGGGGCTACCTGTAGGGTTGAGGCTGGAGTGGAGTGTGACTGAGGAGGGCCCAGAAAACTTAGGGGTGGTGATGATGCTCTGTGTCTTGATAGCGGTTATCGATGTATATTTTTGTGAAAATTCAGGTATTGTACAGTTGAAATTAGAGCATTTCATTTTATGGAAGTTATACATAGAAAACAAATAAGTATTGAATTGAAAGTACTTAGGGGAAGTGAACTAATGTCCACAATTTATTTTGTGGTGCATTACACATATAAAATGAATTAATGAATAGATAGAGACATGGTGCAATAAGCATTATAATAAAAATGTTAATGATGGACTGTAACTGATAAGTGTACAGGTATTCTCTGTAAAATTCTTTCAATTTTATTGTGTGTTTGGAAATTTTCATGATAAAATATTGGGAAAATACTCATACCAGTTGTTTAAATCATATAAAATAGCCATTTCTGTGGGGCAAAATGATTAAATGCTGGCAGTTTTTTATGTTTCAGTCTAACATATGCAGTCACATTTTGTTGCTGTTTTATTTGGCAGTCTTTATCTGTCAGGGCATTAATATGAAGCCTCATTTCCTCCAGTTGTTGGACTAGATTAATCTCTGGGTGGCACGGGCTCCTAGTTGTCCCTGTAATAGATTCCTTAACATCCCAGTCACTCTCCATTTCTAAAACTCTGGTTGAAATCCAATCTCATTGTCAGTGCAAAATTTCTTGTGTCTCATTAGCTGCAGGCAGGAGGACCCAAAATGGGGAAGATGTGGTTGTGCTCTCTCTGCCTGGGGCAGCGTTTGCCCTGCCTCTTCTAGGTTCTAGCTTATCAGGAGCGCTGGGGCTGGGAGAAGAAAAAGGGTATGACCTCTCAGGTCCGTATCAGGGTCTCCCCTGCTAGTTGATAAGATCAACTAGCTATAGTTGCCTGCAATAGTGGTGTCAAACATGGCCTCTGTGAGTTCTTTGGAATCCTAAGGAGGCCTTTGCCGGAGGCTAGCCACTCTCTCCATCCCTCCTGGGCATCGTCTCCTAGTGGAGTATACCACCCTTTCTGGCTCTTGGGAGTTTCTTGCCTGGTAGTTCACCCTTTTGAGTGAGATGCTGGCGAGATGGTACAAACCCTGGCTCTCTGTCGCTGCCTGCTTTGGTCCCTGGGAAGCTGACACCCTGCTGGGAGTGCATGCTGCTTCCGCTGCCTTTTCTCTGTGGCTGTCCCTCCCCAGTTCTCTTTGCTCCTGCTCAGCAGCATGGCTGACCCTAGCCTGTGGTTCCTCCAGAGACTGGAACTGATAATGGACTATCTCCAAACCTCCTCATTAACATTGTCAGGTAATCCAGTGCCAAAGCCTCCAAGCAAACAAAGTCACTCCTATCAGGCAACATATTCCAGGGACCTTCAAGCAGGCAGGGTTAAAAGCCTCTGTTTGGGTAAAGTTAATTCTTCACTGCAGCTTTCTGTTGCAGCCATTCTTTTTACCTACTACTGTTATTAAGCTTCATTATTATTAACGTAGTAAAGGGTTGTTGGCTGCTCCCCAAATATATTGTGAGGCATAATTACATCAAAATTGGTACATTACCAGTTACTTTTCTAAGACACATGTTTTGTAATTTACATGAGGATCTTCTGTGTATTTTGTGCTAGTGCTTTCATGTTTCTCTTCTTTCTTCCTTCCCCATTTGCATTTACGCTTTTTTGTAAATGCCAGTTTCTTTTGCCCTAGAAAGTAGGAACTGCTGAGGAAGGATGGCTATGGATTTTTTGCTGTCTAAATGAGTTAAGATCAAACAGCCTTCAGGGACCGGGCTGCAAATCAGTAGTGGCCATACATATCAGCTTTGTGACCTAGTCTCTTGCCAGGGGATTAGAGTTAAATGAGTAGGGCAGGGCTTTTTTGTTATTGGTTTTAGTATTGAAAAAAGAACTATTTTTGTTTTAACGACTTTTCCACCACCTCAGCCTGTCCAAATGGACAGTCCAGTTCGCTTTTGTGTATCCTTTTGTCACTCACTTCAAGAGGAGACTGTCTCATTGAGCACCATACCAATGTTACTCACAGGGACAGATGATTGACTACGCAAGGAGTGGTTTTTCCTGTGAGACTATCTTCTTTATCGCATGAGAACTCATTAAGGTTAAAGGACTAACTCATTAGGCCTGGCACGAGGAGCTAGCTGTGAGACTTAACTTCCATTTGTATTGTTTTAGCATTTTACCAATGGAGTTTTGGTACATTACCAATTGAGAAGATGGGGGTCAGTGGACCGCTGTTCTGGATTTAGTTGTTTTCTTTTGCACTAAATCAGTACTAGTGCAAACACAATGTGTGCTAGGCAGTGGTTCCTCAGCTTGGGCTTCCAAAGAATAATAAAGGTTCCAGAAAACTACCCAGAGGCTGGTATAGATTGGGATCACTGATATTACTTCTACTGATAGAAATGGAAATGACTTTCTCAATTTTGTTTTACCAGATTCTAAAACTCCTGGCAGCCCCTTGTCACTCCTCCAGCCACTCGTGCCTTTTTTCCCCAGGGTCAGGCAAGTGTTAGATGTTTTGCTGTCGGGTCGGATGAATGGGGCTGCAGCGGCCTTCCTACTTGGGCTTCTTGATATTTCTCTTAACTATTTGCAGGTCTTTTGTTATGAATTAATTTTAGGATAATTAAAGTCGTGGAGATGAGGAAACCCAAAGTGACTTGGCTTTCATTGAACTAAACTTTGTTTCTTTATTTCTGAAGTGTTAGCAGGAAGAGGTTTGATTACTCATATAATATCAAGGAGTTGAGAAGGAATGTACTCATTTATTTAACAAGACAAAGATACAGTCATGAAGAAGGTGGATTCAGTTCCTGGCTTTATGGAAAAACATGCATTCTGGAGGTCAAAAGAGATTAAGAACTAATTACCAATGAAATAATGCTATGAAAAGTTACGCGCTACTGTGAGGGCATATTAGAAAACGCTCCCCCAGAGTGTGGGGAGGCTTCCTTGAAGAAATGGGGTTGAAGCTGAGTGAGCAGGAGGCAGCTGGGTTGAGGCGGGGGACGTGGTGGTGCAGCAGTGCTGGCACCCCAGGATGAGTGGCCTGTGCAGAGTCCTGAAACAGGTGTGTGAGTTTTCTTGTATCTGGAATACGCACAGCTGGGGGAGATGGCACAAAGCTAAGGTTGGAGTGGTAGGCTGGGCATGCTGCCGAGTCTTCTAGGCTACATCAAAGACTTTAATTTTATCCTGAGAACAATTTTGAAGCCACTTGAGGAATTTTTAACAGGATAGAGTTATATTCAGGTTTAAAAAAAAATTATTCTGCCTCTGTGTGGAGCACTACTGATTCCATTAAGGTATTAGAGCAGCCTGGGAGGTGATGGCACTCGGGTTTGCTTGATCAGATTCAGGAGGTAGGAGTAAGCATAATCTGAGACAGGGTTTCTCATCTTTCATGTCATGGCACACACACATCTTTCTAAAAAATATCATACTGGGGTAAATAGACAAGGATCACCCAGGCCCTGAGGAGAATTCATGATCTGGCCTAGTGGTAACCCACTTGCAACAGCTTGATGGAGAAACTCTGATTGAGCGATGGACAATTGGGAAAAGAAGTGAAAAAGTTTAAAGTTAAGGATGAGTCCCAATTTTGTGGCTTAAGCAGCCAAGTCGATGGAACTACTAACGAGGTATGCACACTGGAGAGAAGAGGTTAAGGATTGTGGGTTTGTTTGCATAGACCGGATTTGGGGTTTCCTTACGCCATCAGTGGGTATTTGAATAGACAGATATGTGAGTTTGGAGCCAAAAGAGAGACAGTTTTAAGCCATAAAGAAGGTAGCTGAAGTCAGCTAGGGAGATGGCATAGGACCATGGCTTATTGAATCTCCGCATTAAAAATCAACTGGAGGAGAATGAGTTGGCAAAGGAGATTGAGAATAAGACCAGAGAGGAAGACGACATGACATGCCCGGTGATTCTGAAGTAATGGAAGTCAAGGGGAGAGAACATTTACGAAGGAGGGAGAATTTTTCTGAGAGGGCAAGTAATAAGGGCTGACATTTTCTCTTGAGTTTAATGACATGGAGGTTGTTAGTGTGATAGTGTGATCTTAGAGCTGCTACACTGACACCGGGTTGCAGCCTGAGGGTTGTAAGGCGTGAACGGGTGGTTTGAAAATGAAAGCAGTGAAATAGCAGCTCTGTTGAGACTTTTATCTATAATGGAAGAAGAAAGATGGAGCAGGGACTAGCCATGGTCTTGAGGGAAGACGTAGTAAAGGCACAGGCTGGGGTCCAGGAGAGTGAGAAGGTGAGGCTTGTGAGGTAGCTGGGGAGGGCGGGATGGGGAGGAGTTACGAAGGCAGAGAGTGGAGACCCACGTGCTTGGCAGTGCATGGCTCAGGCGTTGCTGATGGTTCTCTTTGTGACGCATGAAGCTATGGCGTTTTTTGAGCATGAGAAAATAGAATCATTTGGAGATAAAGAAGTTCAAAATAGCCATTGTGGAGAATAAGAAAGTATATTTTCGAAGGATGTGTGGTAGGAATGACAGGGAGTCCTAAGGGCTGGTTGCCCTGGGCTCCACTGCCCCTGATTTTTATTAGGTGTGCCCAGCTGCCTTTGCAGTTGTGCAGAAGGTGAATATTGTGTTCATTGAGGAAGGCAGTTATGGCAGATTGATGCAATGAAAGGATAGAGGAATAGTGAGTCAGGGAGTGACTTGTATGGTGACCTATGGACTCTTAAGATGAACGAGGAATCCTAAGGTGGATAGAGATGCATGTGGAGGTGGTGTTCCCTGGGGGGTGGGGGGTGGCAGGTGGTGGTGGGGGGTGGGCGTGGCGGAGGTGGTGTGAATGTTAAGTTTTACTCAATGCCTGCAGAGTCAACTTTTGTTACGTGATACCAGCTGTTTAATATTAGGTTCAGATTGGTAAAATGTGCTCATGTTTCCTTTGGAGACTATATGTAGATGAAAGACGTCTTGTTTTTGTTTTAAAGAGTTGTGTTTTGGGTATCTCGTGATACCCTGCAGTCTGGACCCAAACAAGCTGAGCTTCCTTAGCAAGACTGTGGAATCCATTAGGTGGCCGTGCAGGAATGCTGCAGAGGTTTTCAGTAAGAACGAAGATGTGATTAGGAAGGTGAACTAGGTGGGGTTTATGGCAAGACCCATGGTAAGGATGTAAGCATGAGTGCTGGATGGAGAATGGAAGGTAGCAAGGTTATTGGAGATGAAATACGAAGGAATGAGAACCTGTCATGTTGGACCC
Organism: Macroglossus sobrinus; assembly: GCA_004027375.1. Lineage (NCBI taxonomy): Eukaryota > Metazoa > Chordata > Mammalia > Chiroptera > Pteropodidae > Macroglossus > Macroglossus sobrinus. Next base: position 22,698 of record PVKZ01003076.1, read on the forward strand.
ACAAGACACTGAAATCACATGGTTATGGCTGGAATCGAGTTGAAGAAGCCTTTGCTGAGGGAACGGGGCACTGGGGAGGGGGGTGCTGGTGACAGTAATGAGACAGGATGATATAATTGGATGGCACAGACCTCGGAGAAAGAAGTTATTTTTTTTTCTTCTCTTTTGAGTCACAAGGAAATGAATTTTGGGAAATTGGTAAAATTTTCTCCTCTAGGCTCTGAGAATTAGGGATGGCTAGTACAGTGCAGTGACGCTCTTTACGTGTAGTCCCTAAACCAGCAGCATCAGATCACCTGACAACATATTAGAAATGCAAATTCTCAGGCCTCAGAATCAGAAACTCTAGGGACAGACCCAGCAATCTCTGTTCTCACGACCCTGCAGGTAGCTGACGTGCTCTAAAGTTTGAGAACGGCTGCCATATGGCAGCTGATTGGTGATGGAAGGAAGGAGTCATTGCTGACCCACAAGAGGTCTGATGGATTTTCATCTGGTAGGTTTTGGAGGCAGGTAGAGCCCAGGACTCTGTGGACACAGGTCTTGGCCCTCCTGGTATCCAGCAGCATCAGGCTGATAATGACGGCCTCAGAGCACATCTTAGAAGTTCGGTCTTCGCTTGGACCTGGGAGTTGCTGTTAGTCCCAACAGCTTACACAAGGAATAATTAGCTTAATATTACTTTAGTTGTCTTTGCTAGATTTACTCTATGCAAATTAAATTTATTTTTAAACGTCATAAACATTTCTCGTCGTAAAAATGACATTATAAGACATAGTTACTTAGAATTTTTTTTTTATAAAGAAAGATCATATAGCTTAAATGTAATTTCCTGATCCTCATCACCCTATCTAAAATAACATATGTCATTATTGCGAAAGGAGTGACGACATTTTATTGAAATTGTGAAAGTGTTGCAGAAGACAAAAGAGAAGGTCAGCTATAGGATGCGTGAATATATGTGATAAAGATTCGTTGAGGAGGAATAATCAGAGCTGTGTTGAAGAAGCCTCAGGGCTGAGGTAAACATAAATTTAACATCTGAGGTTCTTATCTCAGACCGGCACTTGGCCACAGACCTGTAATTTAGAATGCATCTGGCCTCGCACAGGCCTGTAGCGAGGGGAAGAGCCCTTGCAGCTCCCACAGTTTGGGTGGCAGAGTGAGCACAGGAAAGAGCTTTGAATTGGAGATGAGGATTGTGCCTGAGTTGTGACTGAGTCAATACAAGTGTGTTGCATGGATGACTTCAGCAGATACATTCATGCCTAGTTTGTGCCAAGCAAATATATTTATGCCTAGTTATTACAGGTGAGGAAACTGAAGCCCAGAGTTTAATGGCTTCTCCCCAGTCAGTGAAGAAGGAGGTTATCGAATCCAGGTCTCTTCAGTCCTACGAGCTACCTGCCACTTGAGTGTCATGGCTTGGTTTCCAGTTTGTCAGGAAAGGTATCTTCTTGCTCTCATTCTTTCTCTGAAAAAACAAAGGAAAGCTTCTGAAATATTTGTGTAATAAATTTCTGTGATGGTGGGTAGTCTCAAACTCCTGTCAACAGATGATTTATATTATCTGTCAGCTTTTTAGCAAGCACTGTTGTTAGTGGGTCTGATCCTTGAGGAAAGGGCTCCAGGGAATGGCTCTCGGTCATAGGACACCTAAGACACTTGCAAGTTTTGTTGAGTTGGCCCTGATGCCTCATTCACTTTCCCAGTTCTGGGCCATTAAAAATCGGTACCATAGGTTGATAACTTTTTTCCACAGCATTTAATTTGCATATGAAACATTCAATTTGACTAAAAAAATTAAGGACTCATAAACAACTTTGCTGCTTTGCTCTGGATACTGTTTGTGCTAAATTAATTTAGTATACTAATCAGAACTCATATGAATTCTGCTTGTCTTAAATCAGTGAATAAATGGTACTAACTTTGGGCTGGTTTTATTCCTTAGAAGGGAATATTTGGACCGGGGGTTGGAGGGAAATAGAACAAAATCAGATGCAGTTGTCAATCTTTTTCTAGTTCCTTCTCTATGGCTGTTTCCTTGATCACTGTTTTTGATGCTAATGTGTTCTTTCTTTCCTGCCCCCTCTCTCAGCCTTTCTTCCATCTTTATCCTCTTCCTTCATTTTCCCTCCCTACCCTTCACTCTATCTTTTTTTTTTTTTTTCCAGTTCTGGGTCTTTATCTAGTGAAACAAATTTTTATTGTCACTTTACTTTTGCTGTTGGAGGAATTAGTCTTGGGATGGTGATGCCTGTGAATCAGAATTCTAGAGCATTAATTATTTCTTGCCATTTAGAGTTCAGTTTCATTCAAACTAAGTAACGATTAGGTTCCGAATGGCCAGATCGAGCTGTTTCTGGGCTTGGGGCCACACTTTATAGCAAGACTTGTTTAGTTTTGAAGGATTTGGTACTTAGGCTAAAACCATTATAGACTGATTCCAAGAAATCAAAACTGGCAGCACAATTTGTTCTGTTTCATTTTTCCAGCATGCTTGATTTTTTAGTGTTTGGGTAGGGAGATAGGACCAACTGAGAAAGGAATCCCATAAGTGGGAGAAAGGCTGTTGGATTGTTAGGAGCGCATTTCAGCCTGAGTGATTAGCAGTATTTGGCCACAAGCAAGAGGCCTCTAAAAATAACTGGTGAGCAGAGTTTGCAGTCAGTTCCAATTTCAGTTCTAGAGGCCTTGTCTGTGGAGCCATTGGCCAATCTAGAGCCTCAGAAGGAAGAGCATGTGGCGGGCCTGGTACCTGCTAATGGGCTTTGATTTTTTTTCTCTTTAATATCTGTCACTAATGGATTGAACAAAACAAAATGGCTGAAGGTAAAGGTATATTTTTATTGTTTGGGTTAAAAGTGTTTTGGATCCCACTGATAAATCTTAGCTGTATTTTCGATTGTGTGCTGTTAAAATATTTTTAGCTAAGTGCTTTCACTACATCGTACACATTTTCTATTTTGAACTCCTGGAACATCGGCTTTTCACAGTAGTTTAATTTTTTACGGAATAATCTGTCTTTAAGAATACATTTTGGTTTCCTAACTTAGAATATCTTAGTAAAATACAGAAGCTGTATTTTACAAACTTCAGAAAAATGTATAAGCAGTTTTTCTTAATTTTATGTTAATTACAGTGAATTTTAAGAATTGTGTGTATTCACTCATATAAAGTTATAGGAAATTTAAGGAATGTATATATCCTATCTTGTATTATTGAGTGCATTTAATTGGCTCAAGCAAAGACTTAGCATATGTGGAAACTTACCTAATTTTTGTGAAGCAGAGAATAAATGTAGAGAAAAGACACTAGGATTTTAAAAATGTATTTATTTCAAATTGAATCGTTAACCTTCAAGTGTTCTTTAATGATGTGTTGAATTTACTTCTTCGTATATATTTTTGCTTTACTTTGTAAATTAAGATTGTCATCTCATTTAGTTGAAAGCCAGCTACACTGGCTCATTATGTTTAAAATTTATTTAAGAAAAAAAAAGCCATACTAAGACTACTTCCAGCTCTCAGCTGCCTAAGTGGCCACTGGAAGGATTCTATTATTAGTATAGAGAATATGAGTATCTCTGCTTTGAACACTGTTTTGGATAAATGGTTAGTATGGGTCACTTGACTATTCTAATAAAGTACCTCATGTAGTCAGGAAGAAGAATATTAGATATACATCCTATGTTCAGTTCTTTTAGGAGACATTTCCCCCTTGTCTGTGGGTTACATTATCTACATAATGAGATAAAATAAGCTGTTGCTTCTGACACACTTTTAACAGTTCTTGATTACCAAAGGGTGACATTTTGTAATATGAAAAAATAATATGTTTGATGAGTTGATTGATAGTGTTTTTTTTTTAAACTTTGAATGTAGAATTTATGTATAAATATGAACTTACCCACATAGTGCTACTAACACTCATAAATGATTATTTGTAATTCAGTTAGTAGTCCACCCACATAAGTAACTGACTGCTGTTAAGGTGCTGGGGTACATCTTTTATTTTCCCTTTCCTCAACCAAACAAAATTAACCTTGTCATTTCTAGCCCAGTCTTCATTTTGAAGAAAGACATATTCCATTGCTCACTATGGTGAATTTTCTGTGTTTGGTAGTATATGAAAACATTTTCTGATTTAGAGGTCACATACTTTTGATGGATTGGCATGGGGAAAAAATGAATCACATAGTTTTTGCCATACTGTTAACCTCCATTAAAAAATCTTTTTTCCCTGGGGCCATAGGTCAAATGTGGAGCCAGAAAGTGAAATGAAGACTCTTAGATTTATTCTGATCTTAGAAAATAGGGACAACTACTAGATGTTCTTCCAGAATGCCTTTGGAACAAAGTACTGGTTTCAGGTTTGCTTAGGGAGTTTTGAATCCCCTTGAAGAGTTTAGCTTACTATGCTTTTTTCTATTTAATTGGGAAGCAACTGATCTGCCCTTTTGGGCTTGGCACATGATATTTATAAAATGACATACTAAGACTGTATTATTTGGTATCAATTAAAAATGTCCCCTTAAAAATGTCTTAAAAATGACTCCTTTCTATAATTTACTGTTTTGTTTCTTTATGGAATTAATAAATATTAACAGTAATAAGATTAATAATAATAATAATACTAGAGTAACATCTTAACTTGACATTATAAAGGATAGATAAAATATTGCTAGTAATTTCACATTCCAGCTAAGTAACATTAACCCTTTTTTTGACATTTACCTTTTAAAGTGATAAATTTGATTAATAAAAAATATATTGAATGAAAAATCTTTTCAAGATTTATTATATATTTCTTGCATTCTTAAACAATTTAAAATAATGTTTTAATGGCTGAATCGCTATGAAGGTCATTATTTCCTTGTGCTAAAGATTATTTTAAGACTGTTCAGGGTTTGCCTACAAGCATCAATCATAAATGGCCTCCTGCCACTACTCAAATTCTCATGTCTGTTCTTCCTGCTGTGTTCATGCCTTTAAAGGCCTTGCCTCCATCAGCCCTGTTGCTTTAACTCATTTGGGTTATGTGGGCTTCGAAATCTATTCTTTAGTTTGGTACGGTAAACTAGGACACTTGAATGAAATTATTAGAATGTCTAAAACAAATACAAATGCTCTAGGTAAATGCATGTTCTTTACTGTGTTTGACTTTGTCCTACCCTTCCCAATGCCTTTTCTCCATTTTGGTTACACATTTACATAATTATTTCTTAAAAAATCCCTTTTCTCCAATTTTTACTTATGTTTTGTTGTGGGTCAAACATTTAAATGAGTATTAACTGATCAACTTGTATAAGTGATAACTTTCTGAAAATCTCAGAAATGCTCTACCTTCATTTCTGCCTTAAAGAGATAGAAATGGAGAAAAAAATCGAATTATTATTTTGTTTTATTATCTTTTTCATTATAAGCTTATTTAAAATAGTCCTTTATTTTGAGGGTTCTGTTTTTATTTTTTTAATTTTTATTAGAAAATTTTTATTGAAGTATAGTAGACAATACTATATGAGTGTTGGTAATATAACATAGTATTCAACATTTATATACCTTAGGAAGTGATCACTGCAGTAAATCTAGTGACCATCTGTCACTGTACAAAGTTGTTACAATACTGTTGACTCTGTTCTCTATGCTGTACATTACATCTCTGTGACATTTATTTTGTAACTGGAAGTTTATACTTCTTAATTTCCTTCACCTTTTTCACCTGTCCCTCCACCTCACCTCCCCTCTGTAAATAGCATCATCTTGAGTGCACTTTCATTTAGATACACATTTTGAAAACTTAATTATTGAGTAAAAAATGTATCATATTGGTCATATATGCTGCATAATATGTTAAGTGAATGAATAAAAGGATGAACTGTATTTATTTAGCGTTGTTATTTTCTAGGTAATTAAGAACAATACAAGTCACCAGTGTCAATTTACTAAATGCCTAAGAGGAGATAACCCAAGAACTCAGTTTTTCTGCAATTTTAGTACTCATTTTAAATAGAAAATATAATTTTGATTCTTACAGTCAATAAGTAGTCAAGGGAGGAGCATTCTTAGTCATTAACTACTATAGTTGTATATTTGGAAGTAAATGGATATTCTCAAAGGCATTCTTATTATAAGTATTCTATACAAATGGATATATATGCATATATATTTGTTATATAGAAAAAGCATTTTTTAAGTGCAGTATTAAACAAGTTTTCATATATATAGATGTTTAATAAATTAAACCCAACACTTCTACTGAATCTATGGTGCTCCCCTGCCCTCACAGAAGCTATATACGTTTTAAAAAAAATTTAGTAGTGCTTTATTTTATATTGTTCTTCTTGTAACTTCTATGCTAAAGGCACTTAAAAATATCAAAATTCATCCTTTACTCCAACATTTCAGACATTTTTGCCCCATTTTCCCTTCCCATGGCTATATTCAGAGAAGGAGACAGTGAAACCTGTTTTAAGTGGATTTAATATGCAACATTGTGATCTGTGTCTAGCAAGTATTTTTTTTTTAATGAATAAATTGTGTTTTTTTGTGTAGCCAGCTTTTAGAAGTCTTTTAGTAGATCATATTAGAAACAAATTATATGGCCATATGTTATTTGGTAAGTATACTTTTATGAATTCACCATATGGCTATTTATAAATCTGACCCTTTTTTTGGTGGGTCTGTCACTATTTAAAAAAATAGAAAAAGAAATGGACTTTCTTTAGGAATGAAATTTGTCTTCTTTGGTCATTATAATTTTATACACTTAAATATAGATAAGTAGATAGATATGTATATGTTTGAGTATATAGATACATACACACACTATCTGTCAGATTGATTTAGTTTTTATGGCTCCTGTTGAAAAGTTGATATAGTGGCTGTTTTTTAAAAAAAGTGCATTTTTTTTTTAACAGAAAGAATTTTATTTTATTTTTTTCATCCAGAATAATTAGCATTATATGCTTGATATGAGCCACTGGAGAACTACTACCAGTATTTTGTAATTAGAACTGGGTTTAGGAGTCAGAAAGCAGGTTCTACATTAGAGTTTGTGAGGTTTTTGGAAATCCCGTAGTTTGGCCCACTCATTTGGATCAGGGGACTCGGCCATGGGAGTCAGGATTTATTCCCAGCTCTATCTGACCTGTTCTGGTGACTGTGGGTGAATCATCTAATCTTTATAACACAGAACTGGTTATTCCTGTCCTTGACCCTAGTGGTTTTCAACTAGGCACTGTCTTTGTGGGGTACACTTGGCAGTGTTTGGGGGTGTTTTAGTCATAGTCAGTGAGAGCCACTTACCTTTGGGACCAGAGATGCCAGCTGCCCTTCAGTCACACAGGATGAGAAGTTGTCCTGTATAAACATCTAGAAATGCTCTCTTGAGAGACACTGACAGAAGGATCACATCAGCTGTGTGTGTGGAAGCACTTGAAAGGCATGACCGTGCTCAGCAGATGGAAGACAATTCCTACCTGGTTGATACTTCTCCTTTTTTCAAAGGATATTTTGAGATATGACATACCTTTTTAATTCAGTTATTAATATTTACATAATATTTGTTATATTCCTTTTATAAGAGAAACTCAAATTTTATGCTCTTTCGTTTTAAGGACAGTGTTGATCATTTTCTATTAATATCACTTGACTTTCATTATTTTTGTTTATTTTTGGCTGTAAGAAGGAATATCTCTGGAAGAATTAAAGATATTAAATGTGTCACATGTAACAAATGTGAATAGCAGTTTACTAAACTGTTTCCTGCATTGAGACCAATTGTGAATGAGTCATTTCCTGTTTCTGTATGTCCTGTGGACCTTATACAGTAAGGGGCCTGACTTGTACTGTCTGCTTCTTTTCTTCCCTGACCTTTATTTTCTATAGAGTCTCCTTTTTTCTGTCCTTCTCTGGCTAAGATATGGAGCAGGATTTTGGGGGAGCTATTTTCTGTAATTGTTCAGAGATTTTAAGATTCTACAAAAACTAAGTGAGACAGAACAAAGGATTGTTTTGGCTCCATTTCTGTATGATTTCATTAAATCGTCAACATGCTCTGAACTTTGAAGGAGGTCATGTTTAGGTAGTTTTGATAAAACAACTTGGAAGAAATATACATATTATATCACTGTTTATTTTTTTTATTTTTTAAATTAATTAATTTTTTAAAGCATACAGCACCTAGACTTCCTAGGTGGTTTCCCATCCAAGTACAAACCAGGCCTGACCCTGCTTAGCTTCTGAGATCAGATGGGATTGGGCTTGTTAAGGGTGGTATGGCTGTAGACCACTCAACCTTTATTTAAAAAAATATTATTAGCCCATCAGTAGTTTATTTCTTGAATTATTTAGAAGTTAGGATTTTACTTGTGTTGAGTCTAAAAAACTCTTTTGTTTTCAAAAATCTTTATGCAACATATTTTGAGAATCTAAGTGAAAACTGTTTTTGAAATAATTTACCATTATAAGTACTATCAAATTACAGGAGAAATAATTCAGTGAAAAGAAGCATTTGTTTTCTTATATAATGACATTGTGCATCATTTTATTTTTAAACAGACACAAAGCATGGAGGACACAAGAATGGAAAGAAAGGAGGACTATCTGGAAGTTCTTTTTTCACATGGTTTATGGTCATCGCATTGCTGGGGGTCTGGACATCAGTAGCTGTTGTCTGGTTTGATCTTGTTGATTATGAGGAAGTTTTAGGTAAGAATTTTGATATTGTTTCTTAAGTGAATTTGTAAGAGCATCAATGACAGCCCTTAGTAATCTTAAAGATTTATCAGCATGTTTTGGGTACTGTTAATTTATGTAGCCATTCAGTGGCTCTCAGTGGAGTGAAAAATGGGGGGTTATCAGGGTTTCCTTGAAGTAGTGGGTTTTTAACTTCTTTGAACAGTAGTGTATGTATATCACACAGAAAAGTTTTATCAAACAGTATTTGCTTTCACTATTCATTACGTTAGAAATTTAGAAATACCAGTTGTGAGCCACTGAATTTATTTAAAGACCCATTAGTGGAAAATCAATATACAATTTTTAAGACTTTGCCTTAGCATTTCAAATCTCACCCCTCTGTGTCTTTGTTGGAATTGGTATGTGTGGATGTGTGGATGTGTAAATGTTGTGATGGAGGTATGTGGATGAGAAAGTGTGTGTGTAGGTACTGGGATGTCTCTGTGTGTGTGTGTGTGTGTGTGTGTGTGTGTGTGTGTGTGTGTGTGTAGGTTTTGGTATAGGGATATGTGGGTGCATGTGTATGTATGGTCTGCCTGCCATTTTGAAGAAGTTGCCATGTTATTTCTGATAATTGTCTTCCTTTCTCCTTATTTTTCGATTTCTCTCCCCATAATCACCGTGATTTTTCCTGATTTTTTGCATTAATGATTTTTTACCATTTCTGAGTCATATTCCTTTTTTTCTTTTTTTAACCTCACCAAGTCTTTTTTTTAAATTGAGATAAATGCACATAATCACATAACAAAATTCAGTATTGAAAATACTTAAATACTTTTAAATCAACAGTTTACTGATTTCTAATATAGTCGTCATTTTGTGCTATCATCATCATGATCTAATTCTAGAATATTTCCATCACTCCTTTCCCCCCAAATACCCGATCCCCTGCTCCTTTCCTCTCCTGGCAAACACTGATACACTGTCTGGGTCTGTGAATGTCTAATCTGGACATTTCATGTAAATGGAATCACATAATAATGTGGCCTTCTGTGTCTATCTTTTTGCACTTTGTATAATGTTTTCAAAGTTCAGTACTTACTCCATTTTATGGCTGAATAATATTCCAGCATATGGATATACCACATTTTCTTTATCCATTCATCACTGATGGACATTTGAGTTAATTCCACTTTTTGGTTATTATGGATAAATGGCCTTGCTGTTTAATAACTCAGTGAAAGAAGTGGACCGTATCACTGGGAAAAAAAAAAGCACTTCTCTGTATGTGATGTTGCCAGAAAAATACCCTCCCTTTCATAGACCCTCATGTACTTCTGCTTTACTTGTTAAGTTATAGCCATCTTTTCTGGGGGGAAAGGGCAAAGAATAAAAATCCTGCTTACGTATAATTTGCCTTATATTTTTTACTTTAAGGAAAGTGTCTCTGGATAAATCGATAGACTAACAGAGGAAAAATTTAGTGTGGGACAGACTTCTCAGTAGATCTGTGCTTTTGCTGACTTACCTTGATATGTTACTAAGGAAAGTCTTAAATAAAAGAAGGAATTTTAAATATTTGTACATTTGATCACAAGTAACAATTTTCATGTTTTTACATGCATGCAGCCAAAGCAAAGGACTTCCGTTATAATTTATCAGAGGTACTTCAAGGTAGGCTGTTGGAGATACATTTTAAGTCTACTTGTGTTAGTCTCTAAAATCTCATCTTTATTCTCTTAGTTATCAGACAATGTGTAAGTGGTAGGACCAATTTTCCTTGTTAAGTTTGTCAGAAAGTATAGTATTTTCCATGTTTCTAATGTTTGAACTCTGTGATATACATAGTCTTGACCTGTACATCAGTGTTTTTCATTTTCTTAACAAAGAAATGATAACTTTGTATCTCTTCATTACTATTATCATTTTTAATGTGTGTTTGCTTTCTAAACCAGACTTCTACATAGCAAGTATACTGTTTTCCTAAGTAGAACAAGGCTCTGGGAAGGTGAAGGTTAGTCATAGCTACTGTACTCCAGAAATCCTACCTGCTCTCACGCAGTGTTTTAATTTACTTTTTAAAGAAATGCCAACTGGTTTCTTAATACTAATGCTATGTTTGTGAATGTTATTTAAAATATTGCTGTACATTATTATATCTCCTCACAACTATTGCCCAGTGATGGATTATAAATGTGGAATTTAGGATGTTTTTTAGAGAATTGAATGTATTTTGACTCATATTTGAAATGTTAAACATAACAGTGCTCCTAGCTAGTAAAGCTTTATTAAAGCCTTAAAATACGTATTTACTCTGCTTGTCAAGGAAAGGCTCTGGTACTGTTGTTTTCTCAGGTTACCTGTTTTAAGGCTTGTTATTTTTTTCTAAGTAGTGGTAGATGACCAGTGCGAATTAAGCCTTTAAGTAGGATAACCATACATTTTCCTTGGTGATTTCAGGAAGCCAGTTTTACATACTTTATTTCCAGTAGCTATTTTTTTAAAAGTCAATTTATGGTTTTTGTGTTGTAAATCATTATTGTAAAATATAAAATTAATTGTTCTCTTATTTTTAGTACTTATACTCAATTTTAATTATATTTAGTGTTTATTTGAGGTTTGGTTGTGTATCCTTTTTGTTTTAAAAATTGATAGTGGAACTTTGATACTTTAGAAACATTGTTTCATTTGACTGTTAGAAATAAATCAAAATTGTTTCTTATATGTGTTGAAAATTATACCTAAAATATTTTTAGCAGTATGATAAGAGAAAATACTCAGAAATGATTATCAAGGTATTTCTAAACCTTTAAGAAATATTATCTCAGTTATATTTCTTAGATTTGTTAGGTGAACATTTCCTGAATCTCTAAGTGAATTGCCCATCATTTTTAGGTAAGATATGCACTTAGCACTACTATTCAGGATTAAAAGCACAAAGAATTGCATTGATTAGTACCATTTATGGCTGATGTGCAAGACTGCAATAAGTGGTAATACCTTATTAAATTTGTTTTTCCTCTTCTTTCCATATTTATTTTTACTCCCCTCTTGTAGGAAAACTAGGAGTCTATGATGCAGATGGCGATGGAGATTTTGATGTGGATGATGCTAAAGTTTTATTAGGCAAGTAGACATTTTATTTTTTGCTAGTGTTGGTAAAATCTCAGAAACAAAAGAATATTTTGCCTTGATAATATCTATGTCAATTGTATACATTTTATGGAAGATATTTTCCTGCTTAAGTCATATATTTCATTCTTGTTGAGATGTTTAATTATTTTTCCATGGACTAATATTTCTATTTAATTTTACAAATGATAAATATATAGCTCTTACACAAATATTTTTAATAAGTATAATTTCATATGTGTTTTCAAATTTAAATCACTTCATATTCTGAACTTGACATTTAAACATATACGTAATTTGCTACTCGGTTTTCAAATATGGTGATTACAACCATTCTTTAAAATCATTTGACATAATTTGCTAACATTCATAAGTTTCTAATGGCTTACATAATTTATTTTGAAATAAAATAGTGGTAATAAACATCTTAAAATGTCCTGTGCATATTTTAAACGTAATATTAAAATATGAACTCGTAGTCTTTGGCTAGATTTATTTATTTTGGAAGTCTTAAGCCCTTTTTTTGTCATCAGAATTATATGTCTTTATCATAGAGATGTTTCTTGTAATAAAAAAAGATTTAATATTTCCTAATTTGTTTTAAAATGCTGTCTTACTAGAAAGGATGGTAATGATTTTAATATGCAAATTTTATATGATCTGGCTTGGTGAGTTATGTGTTTCTGCTTATTAAACAGCTTCATTTGTTTCACTTTAGTATGTAGCATAATGTGTATTAAAACTTTTTGTACTTGAAGTCTTTGGAAAAATAATAAATATGGCATGGCATTATATACTACACTAAGCTTAATAAAATAATGGCACAAAGAAATTTTGCCAAGACGCACAATTTTGTGTATATTTTATGGATGTGAAAAAAATGGGAGAATACCACATCTGTAACCAGTGAAACTTTTCAGTAGATTTATCTTAACTTCCCTATAAAACAGTAAGCTCTAAATATAAAAAAAATGTTTTTATTTGTGATTAAATATAACTTCTTAATTTTTGTTCACCTTTTATTATTTCTCAGTAGGAATTGTTTGCTACTTAGCAGTAGAAACTATGAAATTTTTTTTCTGTCTTAACCTTAATGGAATTTTTTATGTAATTCTGTAATATATCTAAATTTGAGTTTATAGACAGTAAATCCTCAGAAGACTATATAATCCTAGGCATGCAAAATAAATAAAATTATACATAGAATTTAAAATTGGAATGATGCTAATTCGTTTGTCTATAAATGGTTTATTACTCCATTATATTACTTTAAATGATGGATTCTGAATAGTAAAGCTTTCTAATTTCAAAAATAACTTCATGTGGGCCAAGTTTCCTCATTTTTAGAAATAAAATTACTTATCCATTTATGATTGATTTTTTTAGCTTTAAATTGGCTATCTAGTCTGTCAGTTAAGAAATGTCAACTATTAAAATGTTTTTTTTTCTATAGAACACACTGATTTCTTTAGCAAACATTAATAACTTGACTTTTAGTGTTATATTTAGATTTTAAGTATTTATCCCCATTAAGGTTTTTAGCAATCGTTAAGAGGTTAAGTATAACTTCGAACATTGTCATTCACAGGTAGACACATATGTGTTATGGGCAAGTCATGACTTGTACCTTTATATAAGAATTATATATTCTAAGGTAGAACCAAATTTGGTTCATTTTGGTAATTTGATTCTTAACGCACAAAAGCTAATCTAAACTATTTTGTGTATATGTGTACTAATTCACAATTCATACTTCAATAAAAATGGAATAAATCAAAGGTGAGCCATCAGGCTCACTTATGTCCTCTGACCTTATTGCTGTGATGTTTGAATTTTCTGCACAAAATACAATCTTGACTAGAATTGAATTTTATGACTAAAGTTCTTTTCTAGTTCATGATGGTATTATAGGTTAGTTGTGCCTCTGTTACTAGCAGATGGTTGAAAGAAAGAAGCTGGTGAAAAGAAACCAGACTTCCTGGGTGCATTCTCAGTGGAGAGGCAGCACAAGGGCCCAGGTTTTAGGTTAAGGAGCGGGTGTCCAAGGGGATGGATGAAAGTAGAGAGTTGGGGACTGGGGAGAGTTTGGCGTGGTGGGTAACAGGAGAGTTGAGATTGTTGAACTTTCATAGTTTTGGCATTTTTTTCGTAAGCATTTCTTTCTGCATTCTTGAATCTGCATATATATAAATCTTATCAATTTCAGGAAATGTATGCATTCATGTTTACATTTCATATTTTAAGGTTGGTTTTTCTAGTGAAATATCGAAAGATTAAAATATGTGTAAGTAAATCAAGATCAGTAGCCATCATTAATTTTATTATTTCATTGTTTCTGGCCATGGCCCTTGTGATATACTTTGAAAATATTCTGAGCCTATTCTAGTATAATAGCTTCCTACTTTTGTGAACGGTAAAGTTTTATATTTAGTACCTGATACTTAGAAGTACTAGTATTGGAAAATGAAGAGAAATAAAAGTGTTTATTGTAAATATACAGCTCTAGTGTTTTAAGGGAGGAAGAAGAAACTGTTATTCCCACAGAGACCTGGGTGAGAGTACAAAGCTCCTCTGGTCACAGCACTTGTCAGCTGTTATATTCAGTAAAGAAACATCTGGGTTTGTCAAAAAATAATATACTGCAGTTCTCCCCTCCCCCGCTCCCGCCAGTACATGAAGAATGGCATGATATAGTTCTTCCGTGGGCCATAATCTTTGATAGTTATACTAGTTGCCTTATTATTATCCTTCACCTGCCAATTTGATTGCTGGTAGGTATGCTGAGTGGTGAATTCTGTGTCAGAGTCTGAAATACTAAATTAGGTGGTTATAATTTCACCTCTGAAATCATGGATGTTCACATTTCTTACAGCTGGAACCATCCCCCCTTGTGGGTCCCCGCCCCCTCCTCAAAATTATGGGCCTTGCCGTATAGAGCTTGGCAGTACTGGTGAACATTGGTACTTACTGGAGCCAACAGACCTTTCCTACCCAATGCCCGTTCTTCGTAGGAAAAAAAAACGCACATGATAAAAACAATGTCACTTGTCTTTCTTTCTGTCACAGGGCCCTGTTTTGGGACCAGGACTTACAAACAGCAGAAGTCAGGGGTCTTTGCAGTAAAAGCTAATTTCATGGGCTGATGGGGAGAGAACTTTGGAATGTTCTTATTACAAATGACTGGCCAAGGCCTTGATCCCATTTTATGTTGGTAGGCAGAGTGAATTATTATTAATTTTGGTAATTGGCCAAAATTACAGGACCATGAGTCAGTAGCTGGAGCATTATAAAGGTAACATTCTTGTAGTGTTAAAATTTGTTACGTGAGTTACGCAATTTGAGTGCATTTATACCCATTTGTGGAGGCTATGCACAGTAATCCCGCTATTCATATTAATTTCAGATTTTCCCAAGTTAACTCCAGGTCCTAAGGGGAAAAGTTTGAGGAAATGAACTTTCCTCAGTGGATATTTATAGATATATGCAAATGTTTGTATAATCAACTCTCGATAATGTCTGGTTGGTAAATGAACAAATCTGGAGGTTTTCTGAAGTATCTATGTTTTTGCCCTCATACTATAATCACTCTTCTACTGACAATAGTCAGTTGATTTTGGCTGATGCAATTTTATGTTTTTCAGCTCTAGATTCTCTAATGAGAGAAAGGCAAACCTGGTTAGGGGCTGGTAGGAACGGTGAGGATTGGTCAAATTGTGCCTTTCCTTTAGTACATATAATTGAGAGTTGATTGTAAGGTGTGCATCTTGATCAGTTTCTTTGTTTTCCAAAATATCTTTTCTATAAACCTCTGTGTCCATGATGCACATCCTTTTTGAGATCACTCTTCCTCAACTTCTTTTTTCCACCTAACTGCTCTCCTTATTTTCTCTTTCTCTCTTCCTTTATTCTTATGTAGGCCTGACCAAAGATGGCAGTAATGAAAATATTGATTCTCTTGAGGAAGTCCTTAATATTTTAGCAGAGGAAAGTTCAGATTGGTTTTATGGTTTCCTCTCATTTCTCTATGATATAATGACTCCTTTTGAAATGCTAGAAGAAGAAGAAGACGAAAGCGAAACCACAGATGGCGTTGATGGTACGTCACAGAATGAAGGGGTTCAGGGAAAGACTTGTGTCATTTTGGATTTACATAACCAGTAACTTTGATTCAGGGACTGACATCATTGGCTTATGAAAACCCGAAGTCGGCTCCTTTCCCTTCTTTCCTTTGCTCAGCCAGGGCTTACTGTGCAGTGGGGCAGCTGCGATCGAACGGTACAAGGCAGCCATGTGACCTTTTCCCCCAGTTCAGCTCCCAGCTAGTCCTTTGCTTGGCTTCCCCACTTCTAGTGAAGAAAGCGGCATTCTTCATTCTTGTAGCTGTCTACAAAGTGCATTGAGAATGACGTTTTTGGTGGTATAATTGGTTTCTGTATTGTTTTGTTTCAATTTATGGATTCACTGAACTAAATTTAGAAATTTAATAGCAAATTGTTTTGTGATTAACCCTTGATGCTTGTCTTTCTAACACACTATTAAGATGACTATAATGGACTTGAGTATCACAATATTTCTAGCATGATTCATAAATTAAATGCTTCTCTGTTGATCTTTAACATGACTGATGTGTAAAATGGTGGTTCTTAAAAAGCTGATTTTTTTAAATTGTAATTTGTCTAGGTTAACTGATTTATCAGATAGGTTAATACCAATTTTAATGTAAAATTCTGTATTAATGGTGCTTTTAAAATAATTTGAAAATAACCCTATGTTTTTGCCTTAGGGTAGTTAAATTACTGTATTCAGATAGTAGTGTGTCTGAATATTTCTGTCCATGAAAGCAAAATTTATTTTTAATTTTATTTCTAAGTATACATCTAGAGGAAGTAATTTGGATTTTTTTTAAAAAAATAGGTATATTACACAAGAAGGAAAATGTGAATATGTATCTTAAATAATGTTGTACATATTAAAATTATTCATCCTAAATAAGTCTTTTTTCATTTTTTTTCCTGTATTACCTTATTAATTGGCTACCAACTTTGACTTAGGTATAAAATTATTTTTAGATTTTTGAGTTAAATTTCTTAATGTGGTAATTCTTTTCAAGAGAATATATTTTTGCCATTAGAAAATCTGAAAACCATCTTTGAACCAATTTACTTAAAATTAGTTTGCTTCAACAATATAAAAAGTAATTGTATTAGCTATACATAACATGCATTTCTTAAAGTGAGAGTTCATTAATTTCCTCCGTTAAGCAAAGCTCTTAACAGCTGGAAAACAATAAGACCTAAGACCTTTGATTGCTTTACTCTCTTGAGGAGTGGCATTTCATGTTTTTAAATCTCTTAGAGCTTCTGTGAAACTTAGCTGTGGTTCTTCAGAGCTTAAAATTAGAAAATGTTTTTATTTTTTTAACACTTCACAATAATTTCTGCTTTTTAAATATTTTTTATTTTTCATATTTAATCAAATTGCTTTTTGTTAGTGGATTTTTTCACCCATTTTTTCAGAAGGAACTACGACAAATTTAGTTTATTTGGTAGAAATCATTTTCGAAGGCTATTGAAGCTATAGCCTAAGAGTAGGTTTCATCAGAACGCAGGGAACATACCAGTTTCCACCGTCATTCACCATTTACGTGTGTCAGGGAAAACTGTTCAATTTACTAATCGTATTTTTTAAAAGACATTATTTTAAGTTACTTTTGGAAATAAATATGCATGTTGTACATTGGACAGTGATCTAAAACTCAAATGGCTATTAAAACTCTAGTTTGTCTTTCTCTAATTATTTAGGGAATATGTTTTATTTTGCTAATGTTTTTGACAGTCAAAGCTTTTGATTTTGGTTTGTTAATATTCTAGAATGAGTATGATTCAATAATGTTTTTTTGAAAGCTTATGCAGTTTTTACCCATACTTATTGTGACTTCCACTTTGAATTTAAGTACTGTGAAATATCAAAGTTCATTAGGTTTAAATTCAAAAGCATTCTTAGACCCTACTCTGAATGAAAGTCACTTAGCCAGATGTATGAGATGTATATTTTAAAGCAATCTTATTTCTTAATGCTTCATTTCTACTAACTCTAGAAGATGTTTGATTAGTTTTTGATAAGTATATAATCAAATTTGTATGTTAAAAATGTTTGGAATCATTAATTTTTCACCACGCTCTTTTTTTGGTCATGATACTAACGTATTTTATGTACAGAAATTAATTATGCTTTATTTTTTGTAAGTGAAAAATAAGGGCATGAGTTCATAATTTGCCATTTATTTAGCATCCCCTCCAATGAGCCCTTTTGAAAAATCTCAGAGAAAGGAAAAATTCAAGTAGCTGGTGAACCCCTGACTTCTGTGACTTCCTTCAACTTGTGCCTAATGCTTGTTTTGGTGACAGAAAATAAAGTTGTTTGCAAAACTGCAATAGAGTATTTTGAAGCTGACCAAAATTACTACACTTAAATTTTATTTATTATATATGTTATAATTATTCATTTCTAAGGATTTATTATAAATTTTCTGTTTCACAATTTCTTAGCTTAAACTGAGGAACATCTTTAAAAAGGCAAAATTGTATTCTGTACATTTGAATATTTATAGTTGCAGAATTTTAAGTCGTACTATATTTATTCTGCTTTTCCAGTTTTGAACGACCAAAGGAACTTTGCTGAATGTGCTCTATATTCAGATGTGGTGTTGTCTCCTCACAGATGCCTTGGCTTCTTCAGATACATTGTCATTCGTCCAACTGGAAAGGCACTGGGTTTTCTGGAGTTTGTCCCCAAACTCTAGAAAGAAGTGACATTATGGGGACATATTGTCTACACTTTAGCTTCTTTCAGCCCTGATTTTCCCTGGGACGTGAGCGATGGGGAGTAAGTCAGTTGGAGAAACATCTCTTAGGTGTTGATCTTATTTATTCTATTCCTGAGACCTGAGCTGCGAGCCTGTGAGAATCATGCAGGTGCCTTGGACATGGTGGGATGCTGGGTGATCCTGCCTTTTCACTTGTACTAAATTCTTTATTCCAGAAACTACCTCCCTGTCTTAGAGAGCTGTATCCAAACATGTAAGAAAACTTTTTTTCTGCTCAAATTCTGGCTTATTTCTCTTTGTAGTTAGCGACACTGAACAAAATGTTTCTTCGTCTATCCTGATGTTTATAATTTTGGAGGATCATCAAAAGCAGATATAGACATAGCATTATTCTTAATTTGTACAGTTAGCAATTATACCTCTTGGGGATTGATACTCAGCGACCCTTTCTAAATAAGATTCTGGTCTATCAAACAAATAAGACTTGTTTTCGCTGTTTGGGCTGTGGAATTTTCTTTGATCAAGGCACATGTTTGGAGTGCTTTAATGAAATTCAGTGACTCATACTTCATCATCACAAATTGACTGATGGAGCAGCATACCGAATTCTCTGCTCCAGTTATTTGCTGAGATAATTATGTAATATATAGGACTAGGTATTAACTAAACTGTGAACTCCTTGCAGTTAACAACCAGTTCTTAGGCTTCATTCCTTAGGAGTAACTCACTGCATAAAAAACACCAAGGTGTGCATGTTTTTTTTTGTTGTTGTTTTTTAACCAAATAAGTGAAAAAAATATTTGGACTTTTTTTTGAAGGGAAAGAACATTTTGAAGTTTATATAATAAACAGACTTATGCTAACAGAGGTCTTCACGTGATCTTTCCCATATCTCATTTCTATTTGAATCTGCATTTTTCTCTTTATTTGAACTCTTAGTCTCTGGATGTAATCCCTTCCTAAATTTTTAGTCTTTTGGTTCTGTTATGTTCTAATCCTCCTTTTTCTACTTAATAAGAGGGTTGAAAGGTTGTTTCCTTTTTTCAAAAATGTCTCTCATACCATCAATTTAAAAATAAGAAAGAAATTATTATAATGTCCTAATGTGCATTTTACCAAAACCAGATATCCATTCTTGAGCAACAGTCTGCCTAGTTCACAGATCCTTTACTTAGGTATTTGGGCCTTTTTTTGCTATCTATAGTTAATGCTGAAATAACTCGTGATGTTTCAGTATGGGAAGGAGAAAGATGAGAAACTGAGGTCCAGAATAACTCACAGATCTCACCAGGGACTGTGGAAGTGACTGAAATGACCTAAGTATGAAGCGATACCCAGACTGCCAGTTTTATGGCCAACTCTGAATACCTGCTGTAGCTACTTGCATTTCTGTAATGGAGCCAGTTTTCTAAAATTATGTCTATTGCAAGTCCAACTATTGGCTTAATGACTGAGGTTTTAAG
The DNA here is from genome assembly GCA_004027375.1 of Macroglossus sobrinus. NCBI lineage: Eukaryota > Metazoa > Chordata > Mammalia > Chiroptera > Pteropodidae > Macroglossus > Macroglossus sobrinus. The sequence continues at coordinate 42,800 of PVKZ01003076.1, forward strand.
TTTCATACAGAACATTTCATTTTGAAAATGAGCCTGGGATAGTGGCTCTGAGGCAGTTGCCAAAATAATATTAATTACCTTTAGGTGACTCCTTGATGTTCTAAGGGAAGAATACTAGACTTGCTTTTTTCTAATTTCTGTGTAAGAAATCCCAAATAGTAAGAGAGCCATTGACAGAAATCACCTTAGAAACCATCAGAATAAACATACAGGGCAAAGTGGAGATAAACAATGTGGTGATTATTCATTTTTGCCAATCTCTTGACTGTAACCACATGCTTTTTTGACGACTGCCTTCAGTTATAATTTATTCTATCAATAAAAACAACTTATCCAAAGGGATTACAAAATACTAAGATGCGTCCTTTCCTGACTCTAATATAATTTTCTTTGTACTACTTGGACACTATTTTTAAGGAGTTATTGTATTATCTTGAATTTTATTTGATGGGATTGTCTGTTTTTTTCCCCCTCCTGGATATTGGCTATGGTAGTAAAGAGAGAAAAGGAGAAAAATAGGGCACACACTAGGTGGTTTTCGATGCTGTAAAGAGAGTCCACATCAACCATAGTTCCAAATGATAAGAAATTAATTCTGTGTAGAATTAGGAATTATATAAAAACAGAGTCTTACATACATGCTCTGTGCTTTTCTCCGGGGCCACTTCTCTAATGTCCCCATTTTTGTATTTTTGTTTTTTTCCTCTTCATGTTCTCATCAGTCCTGGATCACCACTGACCCCTTCTCCACCACTGAGCTTCACACTGTTGCTGGAAAAAGATCCATTCTAAATTTACCTGAACCGAACCTCTGTGAGGTGCTCACTTCTCTGTGACAGTGTTGTTCTCTTTAGTAAATATTCAAAAACTTTTCCACACTCTTCCATCTTCCTTTCTCTGTAGAGGCAATTTTGTTTTTCATTTTACCAAGAGAGTCAGCTCTGACTTGGGTTCTGTTATCTCCATATCTCTATACTATATGACATTTCTTTACTTTTTGAATGTTTTTTGAATCATTGTTTCTTCTCATCAGTCATTTTTTTTCAGATGTGGCATCTTCTGGTTTCCAATGCTAACCCTCTCCCTTGTGTCTGCACCTCCCCCTGACGGGCCCATCGTTTCTGCCCTCTCTCGTGAACTCACTTTGTTTTTCCTATACACATGCCTTTGTTTCCTCCGGGTCAGTGCACACAAACGCAGATGAAATTCTTCAAAACCCTTTTCCTTTTCTACCCGCTGAGAATCTTGGAAATTTGCACGTAAGATCAGTTTTCTCTAAGGAGGTAAGAGAGCCCCTCAGGAGCACCCTGGGTTTTTGCTCACCTTTCTTTCCACTTTTGTTTTCTCCTTTAGTAATGCGGCCACCTCTTGTACTGCTCGTAAAACTGTAAGCTGAGCAACCTTATGGTACATTTAATAACTAACATCATTCCTCATCCTGAACCTTCGTTCACACCTTCCTTCCTAAAACTGCTCCACTCAGTTTTAGAGCACTGCATTTTCTTGGCTCCTCTTATATTCATAACTTAGTGACTCTATTAACTTGCTGTTTTCCATGTGCTGTGCTTTCTTTTATACCTATCCTGGTTCCTTCAGAGACTGAACATGATAATTGTGGCTTAAATTTATTAAGCTGTCTTTGTTATGTCAAACGTCTTAAAAACCTTTGACTTTAAGTTCAGAAAATGTGGGTTACATTGATACTTTGAAATTTTATGGTATATTGCACATTGTTAATTTGTATCTCTTTAAGAATTTATACCCAAAGTGGAAATGTTTTAACTAAAGTACTCACTATTTTTTTCTGTTTTATTAATCTGATGCTGATCTAATATTTTAGCTTATTAACAACAAGACTTTAGCCTTTTCATCAGTATCACTGTTGACTGTATCGTAATGGTGGCGGAGAGTGTGTACTCTGCTTCCCACTACTGCTTCGTAACAGGGTAACCCAGGCGTGCATTTCAGGAACACGCAGGCGTCTACAGGGGACATCAGCATCACTTAAAGTACATTTTACTACTAAATGCCAATTTCTTTTGCACGTTGGATAATGCCAGATATTTAAAGGTTGGCATTAAAAGAATGTTTGATATTTTATTTTGAAATAAACTTTAGTGCAAGAGGTCTGAGATAGCATTCATTATTGCAATGTGGCATGCTCTTTTTGATGGAGTTTAGGAACAAAAATCAAGTTTTGTCTGTAAAAAATAGTTGTCACACACACACATACTGATTATAGTTATGAGTGTATGATCAAGTAATGGGACAGATACGTAAAGCCATATGGAACAGTTAATTCACATTTTTTTTTTAAATGTAGTTGGAGAAGACATACTAATACTTCTTTTCCCATAATGATGATGGGAATAATGCAACCAGAATAAATTACCATTCTCAAACAGACTGTCTCATTTGATGGCAACAAATTGCAGTGACTTGAGAAATGAGAAGGAATTAAGAGTAGAGGATAATTGAACAGTACAACAGAATAGGAGTGAAAACGTCTTAGACTGGAAGTGGGAGTGTGATTACAGTTTTGAGAAATATGTGGATCGGGTTCTGTAGTTTCCAAAAGGAAAAGTGTAAAAGAGCTAATGGGTCTTCTTGTGACAATTTAGACCTTAGTTGTACGGCGACAGATTGTGTTTGGTGTTACCCTACAGGAGGTGAAAAGGGATGTGCCTGGGAAATGGATTGGCAACTTGGAATGCTGCTTTGGAAAGTTTTGCTGACACAGGAGAGCAGCAAAGTGTCTGTGTGACCAGGAGATAGAATCAGGAACATCAGTTTTCTGGGATGCTAAGTTCAGTCTGGTGGGAATGAGTGCACTGAGAGGTGTATGGCATTGACATTTGTTAGAGGATTAAAAATAAACCCATTATCAGAACTTTCATTTGCCAAGAGAAAATAGAAGGCTATTCCAGAGCTTTTAGATGAAGAGTAAAAAATTTAATATAGATCTGCATAGTAGTGTATTTCTTACTTGTGTAATTTTTTAATAAAGAAACTATGGGGGGAAAACAATGATTATTTAAACGGCTAAGGTTAAAATTCTATTAAAATATGCTGTCCTTTTTTTGTATGGCAATGATGATGAAGTTGGGAAATAAAATCCTCAGGTCATTTCATCCTGGTGCTTATAATTAAGCATCGGTGTCAGGAGCAGCAGTCAGCGTCTGTGCAGGCATCACAGAGGAACGGAGGACGCGCCGTTTTCGGTGGTGATTGGACATTTCTAAAGCCAGCAGTTCTTTCAGGTCTAATGCGAGTTGTGAAGTTGACTAAATCGGATTATAATGCATTTTTCCGTTAGAAATAGTGAAAGTAAGGTTCTAAAATGACATATAAATGATAGATATTTATATATTTGAGTGTATTTTTAAATGGTGTATTTAAGTAATTTGTTTAATAGATGCATCAATTTTAACTTTTATAGATAATTATTTTTAATTACCTTAATATTTTCTGTTTATAATCTATTTTCATTTATAAATACCAACAGAAGGACCTGGTGGGGTAGTCAAGAAAAAAACTAAGGCTAAAGGTATTTTCTGTTTTTCAAATTAGCCTTGAGTGAATCAAGTATAATGCTTGAGAATGCATGACATTTTCTAGATATGTTTTGTAAACGCAGTTACTAATGCTAAACGTTATCGCTTTTTGGTTTTGAGTACACCTTTGGTCATAAGTAGTTTTATCAAGATTTCATCAAAGAATTTTCTGCCTCAAGCCTGTGATACTAAGTAATTTCCTCTTTGTATTATCAAACTTTGTAACAGTCTTTAAGAACATATATATTATAACAACATCATGATATTGTTATTCTGTATAAATTTGCACATACATATCTTACCTTCCAACATAAAATCTCTCTTAGTTTGAATTTTTTAATTACTGTTGGAAAAGAAGATGAACTCATCAGTGATTTCATCTCTCTAAAAGCCGATGACACTGTCTTAGAGCACAATAAAAGCCAGTGTGGTCTACCTTGTAGTTGAGAGTAAAATAAAAACTTAGACATATAATCTGTGACACTGCATTATGTTAATATAGAACTAGCTATGTTTGGTATTATAATTTTGAAAAAATTACTATACCTGTCAATCATTATATGTAGGCTAACAGCCTATTATTACAGCCTTATTTTTATATCACTCTGGTTTTTCTTGTTTATATGTAAATATATGTGTCCTTCAGAGAGAGGGGCATGGGGAAAGTGCATGTTTTTCTTTACAAATTTATAATCTTTTGTGTTCAAGTGCTTGGCATATTGTTTGTAATTTGTTTTGGGTAAAACGTTAACAGGTGAGACCTTCACTATGTGATTTGCAGAGTTTTGTGATTCGTATTTTAATTTTAAGATTAGGAAATTTAATGTTTTAACTTTGTATGCCACCCGAATAATTCCTGGGGGAGAAAACAGAACTTTCACCACTTAGACAAGCTTTCTGCTCTCACAGTGCTGTTATCTGTATTGCTCTATGAACAGCACTAGCGTAGAATGAGGACCTGGATGGTTAATTCTTTATGAATGCCATTCTGCATTTTTACAAGGGTTTAATAAGATTTTCTGGAAGAATCAAATAACATTTTGTGCTATGTGAATTTTACGTGATTTTGATGGGAAAATCACATTTTCTATATTTTATGATTTTAAAGAAATATTTCATTTTCTTTGTTTCTGCTTAAATGCTACATCATGCAATAAACACCTTTCTTCTTTTACAATTTCGTAGTGAGAGCAAGAGGTGAAATTCAAAGCTTTGGCTAATGGTGCTATTAAACTTTATATAAAGCAAGTTGAAAGCAGTGTCTTAATGATATTTGGAATTACCTGTATATTCCATTGAATTGCTCTCTCCCCTGTGAGCATGGACAATATATATGTTGGCTTGAGTGGCTCTACATAAATTAACAGGAAACATGCTTAAAGGAATACTGATTTCATAATGCTGAATATTAACAGAAAATAAATTCTACTTGTCATTTTACATACCATAGGTAATGAATTTAAAATTGCATACTCACATGGATATTACATTTTTAAATTACATTATTTAATTTTTTATTTTTGCATATACTGTTTTCAAGGATTATACGCACACACATTTTAAGGACATAATTTTTTTTGTTAGAACTAAAGTTTTAAAAATTAACTTTGTACAAATACTTGTACAAATACTTGCAAGTTATGGGAAATTTTGTTCTTATGTTGTCAGTATTCCTTTAATTATGTCATTATGGTTGTTAAATGTGAGTTGTTAATGTTTTGTGTGAAGCACTTCTTTTATGGATGGACTCATTGAATAATAGTATTACATTTTAATCTTGTTTTAAGACAAACCATACCATATTTCAAGCTGGAAAAATATAGCAGCAAGTTTCTAGCATTTCTCATATAGTTGGTACTTTATAAAGGTTTGCATCTATTTTTAACCAATTTGAAACTAGTGGATTAAAGGTCACTTTTTGAATGATCATTTCGTGTTTGGGGGAGATTTTAAATAAAGACAATGCATTCTCACTAAGTTACCATTCTGTGAATTAAGAGATGCTTTCAATAAACATTTTTTTCCTTTGATTGGATAACTTGAAAGTTAAAGAACTCACTAAAGAAGAGCTCAAGAAGGAAAAAGAGAAGCCTCAGTCCAAGAAGGAAAGTAAGAATGAAGAGAGAAGAAAGGGAAAGAAAGAAAAAGAGGATGACCGGAAGGATAAGAAAATTGCTGATTCTGATATATCGAGGAAAGAGTCTCCTAAGAGTAAAAAGGACAGAGAAAAAGAGAAAATGGGACTAGATAAAGGTGCTAAAACCAAGGAAAATAGAAAAAAGTCAGCAAATATAAAGGATATTTCTAGTAAAGTGACATCCAGAGACAAAGATGACAAAAAGGAAGGTAAAAGTTCTACCAAACAGGCGAAGGAAAACCAGAAGAGAAAGAGCTAAAGCTCTAACACCACCATCCCGGGAAATGGTAATGTTCTTTATTGTGATTTGCTGCTAAAATATTGAGTATGGCTCTCGTTGGGGAAGATGTATCAGTTAGCCATTGAATGTAATTTTTGGTGCTCAGCAAGTAAATTCTTTGAAATTTAAGTACACTGTCTAATGTTTCTAAATTTAGAATATGAAGCTTTAAAAACATGTAATAAAAATGTGATGTAATAAGTTCTATTTTATTAATGTATTGCTCATGTATCCAGATAAATGCATATGTATAATATGAGTTGTATCTTATTACTATATTGAATACTTATATTGGAATTGAATAATAATATTAAAACTTTAAACAGTATTTGTATACAGAGTGACATAATCCACAGGTATGATAAATACTCTGGTAGATAGGAAGTTGTCTTCTTTATTTGCCCTTGGTTTTCTTCCTGCCTTCCCCTTCCTGCTTCCCTTTTCCTTGTCAACTTCCTTTCCCCCTCCCTCCTCCTTTTTCTTGCCAGAGTCCCCTCTCAGGCTCCTGTGACATCTGTATTCCTCCTTTCCCAGACTCTGGCGCCCCACCCCCTAGACTCTCAAGGTCTTCCTCAGGCTCTTGCCAAATTAATTCAACTTTCCCTTCTATCTCTCTCCTGTTCAATCTCTCCTCCCCAGTTTTTCCCTATCTCCTTTATTTACCTCCTTCATTCCTCCAAGCCTCCCCACTCCTTACACCCCTTCTCAGCTACTTCTCCCTTCTCTACCAGTCCTCCTCTATCATCTGTGAACCAGCAAATACTGTGTTCCAGATACAGTGTTTTGAGAACTCTGGATTAGTCATGAATAAAAGGGAATTTTATTTAGAAGAACAGTTTAGAACACTTTTATTTATGATATCTTTACAGACTCAATATTACAGAAAGGCTTTAATTATTTTAAATTAGGATATCCTTTCATTTCATATCACATGTTTTTTCAGCTGTTTTGGTGAAATGGCTTATATTTTTCATATTTGATTGTATCATAATTGTTTATCATTTCTAAGGAATTTGAAATCTAATTAGAGTTCAGAATTTAGTTGATCAGAAAACATTTAATAAAATGAAATTTCAACATTAATACATTTCTACACATGGTTTGTACTATTCGCACATGAGGTCTTAAATCTCTAATTGTGACTGCTGGTAAAATTTAGTTATTAAGAGCAACCTGATTGATTGTAACAATTAAGGGTGCTGCCACAAAGATTCTATTTTTAAAAATAATTATTCAACTTACAACATTTTCTCTGAAGAGCTTAAGAACTGATATTTTGACCTAATTAAAGATATTTCATACAGATGCTTACGCTAGCACCTTTTACTGCTTAAAACCAACACTTAAACATTTAGTTGACAAAAATTTCAGTTGACAATAGATTGATACATCGAAATGGAAATCTTAGAGAATATCTAATTTGTTATTTCTTATTTAGTATTTAAAAACTGAGACCCAAAGAAATTGTAACGTGGTAACTTGGGGTTTCACATGTTGATTAGTCAGCATTTTGTTTTTATAGATGACAGGAACACAGTAAACCAAAAATGAGATTTTGTGGCTCATTTGGTTGGCAAATACAGGGGCACTGGCCTCATGTGACCAGATCCTGAGCACAAACCTGTGATCACAGCTCTGCCTCATAGCTCTCGTCCAGACCTGGCTCTGCTAACTTCCGCTTGACTTTACTTATGTGGAGGCACCGCCCAATGAAGACAGTCTTTCTAGGGTAGCAGTCTTAGTGCAAAGAGGCAGTTTTCTGGGATGGCTCTGGGAGAATTAGAATTGGCCTAATGAGGCCTGGTGACCATCTGTGACCATTGTCACAACTCCATTGTGTAGTTGGAGACAGGTTGGTTTTCCTGTGGGGGTTGAACATGTTCCACTCAAACCACCTGAGACATTTCCTGCAGGAAAGAGCTTCTGGGAGGAGCAGAGGGAGGCTCTCACTGAGAACTAGACAGATCAAGAAGCAAAACAGTTATTCGACATACAGAAAGGTTACCAGATTTTAAAATGTGTTTTGGTGTTTGCTGTTGCTACTAAGATGGATTGATTTTTAAATGTATATACCAAATTTCAAGTGTTAAGTTTTCTATAGATGATTTTTTTTCTCCCTTGCAGAAAGGCAGAGAATTATAATTGCATTTGCTAGGGCATTCTAATAATTTTTACCTTGGATTTTGAAGGACTACGACCATGGGGCACAACATTATCACTTTAGCGAAGCACTTGGAAATATTTTAGTTCTATCGAGTTTTTTTTTTTTTAATGTCAGCTCAAGAATTGAATCATCTTTACTAACACATTTAAAAATATTTCAAGATCTCTTGTGAACTGAGAATTTATTTTCTTTCAGTAAATAAAAGCTTTAAGTCATGACTAATGGTTTAAAATTATGCTTACATTCTCAGTTTGATTCACTTTTTTATTCAGGACATAGTTCTCACCATATTCTGCTTTTTCATATTATTATCTAAGGATAATTAATACTGGAAAGGTTACTATTTTTAAATGAGTCAACTAGAAGCCAGGACAGAAATTTTGTAATATGAAGTAGGAATCAAAAGTCCTGAAAAGTGAAAATTAAATCCTAAGAATGTAAGTTTGTTTTGTGATAGCACTAATAAATTTTTTATTTAAATTGCACTATGAGATGACACTTAATAGAATCCTAAAAAATGACATTATTGGCATAGTTTTTTAAGGACTTTGACAGTGTTTCACATGTGAGCAGCACAGTCATTGTATAGATGGTCAGTTTCTAGATATTTGAGAGCTATCAATTTTTCCAGTAATCTTTTTTACTCTAATATTCACATTGCTCTCTTTTGAAGCACATTAGTGTCGTTGATTTGTTTCTTCACTAGTTGTGTAACCTGTGTATCATTTGTTAATGGCTTTTCGTGTGATTTTTAGGTATTTCTATCATCACTAGTAATGATCTTTTTGAAACATTTCTTTAACAAGATTTTCAGTTTTCCTTTATGGGTGGTTTACATTGTGTATGCATGGACCTCTCAGCATTTCACAACGAGGGAGAGGCTGGTAAAGGATTGACATATATCAACCAGCATGACTGTTTGAGGCAACCTCGGGGGATTTATTCTGTGACTGGTTCACAGAGAATAGTTTATAGTGTTGTGGCCTACTCTGCCATGCTGTAACTTTAGAGGTTCTCATGCTTACTTGGATAATAAGGACTCCCTACTTAAACTTCCATTAAAAAAGCAAAGGCAGTAAACAAGCATGAATTTTAATTTTAAGTGTTTTAAGGTAACTGTGATGCCAGTTGCCATGAACATGTTTGGTGAGTTGGGCCATATGCTTCCTGACTTGGGTTCCCTTCTGTGTCCAGTTCCTTCTCCTGTCACTGTCCATCAGTAGCAATTCTCCAAATTGATTCCTCAGATTGGATCTTGGCAATGCTGGTTTTCCTTATTTGAAAATTGAAGGTAATACTTTTCCCTCAAGGTGGTTGTGAGAACTAGCTGGTGTTCACATATTGCGTACACACCTGGCATGTTGTTGGCACTAGTATTTCCCTGTCCTTTGGTAGAATAGGTAATAATTCTAAAGCGTTTCAGTCAGTTGTTCAAAATTTAGAAGCACCAGGCCTATGATTCCTACTCCTGCTTTTGTCAACAGGTTGTGAGACAAGTAAATCCTTTTTCCTTTGTAACTAATACATCTTTGTGAAATGAGTATACTAACTCTTGATTTGTTCTACCGAGATAATGGTGATCACAAATGTCATACATGTGTAAAGTCATAAGAATGCTTAGTTGTATAAAGGAATCTGCTACAGCATGAAAACACAAGATGTGAAATGCAGAGGCCATAATAAACTGTAGTCTTAAGAATATGGTATTGTTGAAAAATTTTATAACCAGCCTGTATGTGAAAAACTTATTTATAAGTTTGCTTATTACTCGGAACACATTTTTTCATAGAAACGATTTTATGGTCTTTGGAGTTTTCTGCTCCAGTCCACAAAAAAACTATGTAATCCCTAATATCTGGTTCTGTAAATTTCAGTGTAACTGCATTTCTATAGAAAAAGGTATTTATCATTCTTCCTCAATATTTTAGGAACATATTTAGTTTTAGTTCTAAGTAACATACTTAATTTTATTTCGTATTATTATTCATATTTCTTTTGGTTACATGTGTGAATCTATTCAAATTAGCTTACATAGATAAAAAGAACAAACAAACATTGATTGGCTCACATGACCACAGAGCCTAGGAGTTGCTCTGGATGCTGTCTTTGTCATGCTGGGCCCAGCGCCCCAGCAGTGGTCTGACCGTCTGACCGTCTGACCGTCTGACGGTCCCGCTCCATCTCTGAACTCTCGGAATGTGGCTTCTTTCGCAGGCAGCCTGCCCCAGGCCGAGTCACATGTGCTCATCATTTCAACCCTAATCTTTATGGAGTAGGAGGTGGGGGTGACAAAGCTATGATTGGCAAGACCATTTTCTAACAAAATTGATGTGCTCTTACCAGAAGGGGGAATAGGTGCAGTCCAGCGAATCTTTCTACTCTGTACGTCACCTGCACTAAATACAGGTGTTTTGTGGAGTTCTCGCCTCTCTTTACCCCTCGTCTGCTGCTGCCGCTGGCCAGGTGGGCTGGGCCAACATGGCTCTATCAAAGTTAGACCATGGGAAATAGAGAACCTGTCCCAGCCCTTGGTCAGGGATACTTCTGGACAATTGAGTATTAGAGAATATTGACATATGGGAAGTAGTACCATTAATTATCACATAATTTGGGTTTATTTTGTTGTTAAGCTCTTTCCATTCTCCTTAGGTTTTATCTAAAGAAAGTTTTGTTCTTAGGAAACCGAAGGGTGACCTATCCTATTTTAGGTAATCTGAAAAAATCCTCAGTAAAAACCTTTGGTCTCATGTCCTGCCTCCTTTGTGTGCCTAAGGATAACGTTTGCCTCATAAACTAGATGTTTAGTACCAATATGGGCATCATTTTTACATGTAAATCAATTCCCACAAAAGCTCCTATATTGTAAGTCCTACAGAGCAGAAAGTCATCTATTTTCCTTTGTTCTCATTTCATACCTCGTTTATTTCACTCTATGCTTGTATTTATCACTTTTTATTGGCTTTTAACATATCATAAAGATCTGTCTGTCACGTATTTCTTCCTTGCCTCAAACATTACTTATCTTAAGAGATTAGAGGAAGGCATTACTTAAAGTTTGTTAGTTTTCATAATTATATGAGCACCCACATGCTGTCATCTCTAGTTCCCATTTATTGATTTGTTCAACAAATGTTCTTAGTATCCGCAGCTGACCAGGGGCTGCACCAGGCACTGGGCTCCAAGTGATCAAGGTGGCTGCAAACCCTACAGTGAAATTCTATGATGTAAACAAAGGGCTGAGGAAGAAAATGAATAAATGGGCTATTGCTGGTGCTGCCTACACCTCCCCTATGCCCACAGTTTGCTCCTGCGCTGTGCAGTGGGCCACCTGCTACCTCTCCTGCGGGATCCGACTGAGGCATCACACCCGATTGCGAGCTCTCTCCGATCTCCCCATCTCAGGTGGCTGGACTGCGTGCCTTCCAGTTGCCATGCTCACCACTGTGCTTCTTTCCTGGACTTTGCTTTGCTACCAGACTCTGGGTTATGTTCAGTCTCTATCATAGTAACTGATGATAATAGGTATTCAGTGTGTTTATTAAATAGTGAATATATAAATTAGATAATTTAAAAAATAGTTTAGATCCATATATGCTGTTAATAATATGAGAAAGATGAAAATTGTGTTTTGTTTTTTAAAAAAGAAAAACCCAGAGGTTTTTTTTAGTAATTGTTTTAACTACTTTGGAAGTTGCCTATAGTTGTTCTCATGTTGCTGTGTGTGTGTGTGTGTGTGTGTGTGTGTGTGTGTGTGTGTGCGCGCGCGCGCCCGCGCACATGCAAGGAGGGCGGGTGTTAAATGTATTTATTCATTCATTCATTCATTCATTTATTCATTCATTCATTTATATTTTTTTAGGTGAGGGTTTTTTATGCCTACAGTACCTGGTCTTCCTAGGTGGTCTCCCATCCAAGTGCTAACCAGGTCGACCCTGCTTAGCTTCTGAGATCAGACAGGATTGGGCTTGTTCAGGGTGGCATGGCTGTAGACTAAATTTGTTTCTTTAGAAGAAGTAAAGGGAAGCATAAACTGGTGGGAAAAATGATACATTTGCCAGGTCTAAATGAATGATCTCATTTAATTCTTAAAACCCCTCTGAGAAGGTACTATTTTGTCTGCTCTCCATACTTGTGGAAACCAAAGCCATAGCAGTGGTAACGTGCTCAAAACAGGGCCCACGTGGAACTCACAGGTAGCTCTCGAGGTTCACCCCCAGCCTCTACACCTGCTTTTGTGATGTGGGCTGTTAAGCTGAGTCCACTTCGTTCTAGTCTCTGTGGAGTCCTCTTATTAGTCCTGAATCAAGCTCCTAAAAGCCTTTTTGGACTGTTCAGTTCTTTGGGGATTTATATCATCCTTTTCCAGAAATCTTTGTCGTGTCCATCTTGAGTTGTGTGCAGATGCTTTGAATCTGGGATGGCTTTTGCTTTGTATCACAGGGCAGATCTTTGAGTTTCTTTCAGAATTTTAATAAGTTATAGGCTGCTGTTGGGATACCTGCTAACATCTGTGTTCCCCAATTATACAAGCTGGCAATTACGATAAGCGTTAGCATGAGCAGTGAGTATGTATGCCTTTCTGGTTCACTGATTTCTCAGAATATTTCTCAAGAGTCACATACCTAGCAGGTTTATTCTTGGCATGTATGGATTTAAACTGTTAGGACTCGGCAGGAAGCAGCAGGAAGTGCTGATAACAGCCGCTGGAGTAACCTCAATAGGTCATATCCAAGCATTAAAGTTTTCAACAATCTGTACACCACTGAGTTAGTAAAACAAGGATTGATAAACTAAATTTGAAAAATGTCCTAGCTTCTTATGATCTAAGTATATGAAATCCTATGAAGCAGAATACTAGTTATAGATCTTCCTCAGGTTTTGTTGAGGAAGCAGTGCGTGTATTTCTTCTGAAAGTGAATGCTTCCTTTTCCAATCAGAGTAATGGCCTCCATGGTCCCTTTATCCAGAACCTCTCTGATTCTCACGCCCTTGCTCACTGCAGCTGCCTGTGTCTTCCTGGCTCCTGGCACGCTCCCTGCTGAGGAATTTGGTACTTGCTTTTCCACAGCCTTACCCCAAGCAGCCCTCCTCCCCACTGTACCTCAGGCAGCCACATACCTGTCCACATCTTACCGGGAGTCTGTTAGAATCTCATCAGTGTGTCCTTTCCTCATCAATTTATTGTAAGTAGCCCTGTCCCCTTTCTCTAAGGGCTTGGCACTCTCTGTCCCACCTCTTCCCCATGCTATCTTGCCCTGTCACATATGCTCTAAATATTTCATGCTTTTCATTTTAATTGTTTCCTCTCTGTGCGAGGTAGGGGTTTTGTGTGTATGTGTGTTTTCTGTAGAATAGTACCTTATATCAGCACATGTTACATAACTGTCGAATAAATGAATGCACTATGCAATTTAGTAAGATTTAAACTATGACATTTCTGAGAAGAAAATACGTTTATCCTTTCCCATTTGGTCAGACGTAGCTGGGTAGCGGTGAATGAGCTAATACTGGGTTATTGTGTCAGGTAATCATATTTGCTCTGAATGGTTGATTTAAAGTGCTCATTTCATTTACTTTTTAAAACTCTTCTTTTTAATTAAAATTGGAGGAAATTATATATTTGTTCAATGCAAACATGTTTTTAAAAAGTTTTTTAAATTTATCATATAAATCCAAGGAACTGAAAACAAGGTACATTTAAGCGGATTTATTTATTTTCTAAATCATGCAGAGGATGTGTGGTTGACCAGCAACATTCATTCAACTGTCGATAATCACCATCAGGCCATTGTCATCCTGTTCTTCTCACCAGTTTAGTAATGGAAGTGGGTTCTGGTTCTGACTATTAAAACTGAAAGGGGAGACTGCTATGAGCTTCTGAGAAAGATGCCTCAAGCCTAAGAAAGAGTGAGAGGTGGTCCTTTGCTCCTGGCCATCTGTCTCATCTGAGAGAGGAGTTTGTAGCTGGGGAACCCTGATTGCTGGCCTGGGGAGGAAGCCAGTGCCAAGAACAAGCCTGCTTGCCGCCAAGCTCTTAACTTGGAAAATAAACTTCCTTCTTTCCTGAGCCTGTGTGAGTTGGCGTCTTGTTATATGCAGCCTCCAGAACATCAAAACTGATACAGTCATTTCATGATGTAATTTTGAATATTTATTTCAGTGCTACACACATCCTTGCCTTGTGTACCTCATAATAAATCTAATTTGAAAACCTTTCCTTTGGTTGTGAATTGACCTTATATGTATTCATTTTTCTTGTTTAATTTTTGTTTACATTTTGCTTAACTCTTATATGAGACATGAATTTACCACTATTCTACAAAGAACACTCACTCATGGATTAAATGTGTTTGGTTGACAAAATATTTTGGGAAACATGAGGGCTAATTCTTCCATATGGGTTGTCAAAGCAATAAGAATTAATCTAGAATGCATTTTTATTAGGTTAGAATGTGTATAAGGGTTTAAGGAAGGAGAAGTGTTAATATGATTCTCAGCTTCTTGACGTTTACAGTGCTGTTTATTTTTGTGCTGATTTTGCCTCTGGAAAATAGCTGTAACCAGGTATCAACAAATTTACAATTCAGCTGCCATTTTGGTCAGAAAAGAAAACTACTCAACATTTTCTCTTGTTTATATGGTTTTGTTCTGTTCTTTTTCACGGTTTACAATTTTAGTTTTAGAGACAAATAACTCCTGACTTACAGAAAGCTATGAGGGGCACTTTATGTCTGAATTTTGATATACTAGTAGCTTTCATACACTTTCACCAAAAAAAAACTATATATATATATATTTGTTTTCTGAGGTGCTGAGAGCAATAGTAAATTATATATATTTATATATATATATATATATATATATATATACACACACACACACAAATATATATATATTTTCATATATATATATTTTCATATATATATATATATATATATGTATGTATTTGCATATATATGTCAAATGAAACTTTTCTCAATCCAGTAAGAATGGGATTTTCAGGCAGTTTAACTTTTCATCATTTGGTGGGGAAGTGTTTTATTGCTTATTGAATTGATGAAGCACAGTTTGAAAACCTTCATATGGAAATAATGAAGAGTGACCCTGTAATTTCTTGTTTAAACAGATATTTTTGAGAGCAAAATAATTATGCCAGGATAGCATATACACCCTGGGACCATCCCAGGCAAACCAGGCTTTGCTGCTGCATTGGTGGGTGCTGGGGCGCAGGTGTGAATCTCTGGTAAATGCTAGTGGGAAATGGATGTGAATCCTGTTTCTACCTTTGCAGCCCTAAGCTGGTCGAGGGCAGCTTAGGAGCCTGGCCCTGTGGAGACTCTGCAGCCATTTAAATTTGCACAGTAGCGACACCGTTGGGTGGGTGTGCTCAGCCCTTCGACTAGTGTTTATTGGCATGCCAGGTGTTTTCTGAGGTGCCGAGAGCAATAGTAAATTACATGATTCTGAAGATTCTTAAGGTTTACCCTATTCATTCAGCAGAGCTTGGCAACGACGAGTTCCATACCTCTACCATTAACAATTGAGAGATGTAAGAATGTCTTGTTTAAGTGGGAAAGGGTACGAGAACTTCTAGCCCTGAATTTGGAATTTGAAGTGTGTCTAATAGGTCTTCATCTCTATCCCCTCCCCCACCCTCCGAAACTGAACTGTAATTAGGATCCGTGTGTATCTGCATATAATCCTTTAGTTAGAAGTTGCTCTATTGGTAGGAGTTGAACATAGCTGTTTGTGTTGGTGTTTGTTTTACTAGTATTCATCCTCGTGTGTGTGTCAGTTGTGTTGGAAATAACTAGAGGAAATACAAATGATGGGACAGGCACCTGTGTGTGTCTGTGTCTCTAGGATCTGGGAGAGGAAGGTAAGAGTATGTTCTTGTCAATGAGAGAAAATGAAGAGATACAGAAAAGGAATAATAAGGAAAAATACAAAGAATCAAAAAGGAAGAGTAAATGACACTGAAATGAGATTTTCTAGACTACAAAAGTACATTGAGTTGTATAAAGGTGCTTAAGATTAGAAAAAAGGCCCCCATTCTGTCTCAGCTTTTTACTCCAGGCTATCAATGTGATGGCCATTGGTGCAAATGGGGTTGCGGAAGCCCAGGTCAGGTGCATGGACTCCACAGCCTGGAACTTAGCTAGTACAGCTTTCCAAATAGTTGCACTTAATTGAAGATATATTTTAATGTTCTACGTATAAAGTATCAAGGAACTGATTTAGTATAACAGATCTTAGACTGGTGTTGACTTTAAAAACAGCTTTCATGTTAATTTACCCTGGTGTTTTATTTTCCTTAAGACACAAAAAAGAACTTTGTTTTTCCTGTATTCTTTATGGAATAACATGATTGCCTGTGTTACCTTTAGAAGATTGTAAATACTTCTCTTATTTTTAACTATAATTTTCAAGAATAATTATATATAAATCAGATCTGGAGCACTCACCAACAATAGTAGAAAGTTCAAGGTATCATAGTTGTCTTTTTGCTGAGGTCAGAGTTCAAGACGTAGGAATTCATTAGTCACTTATGAATGAATGCAAGAGGAACTTGAACTCACACTGAACTGTTTTTGACAAGTTCAGACCTGGCTTTATATTTTGGAGATTCATGAACATTTAAACAATGATTTTTGTTTTATTATTTTTTTAATGAAAAGTTAACTTAGGTAAAGAGATGGCAAAGGCCCATGTGAAGTTAAAGAGGAAACTATTTTCCTACTTTGGATTTTAATTATATCAGTGTTTTAATATGGTTTATAAAGTCTTGGAAACTTTGGGTTATTGCACTATTGATGAAGTGTTTTGAGAATATTTTTCCTGGTTTAATATGAAAAAAAAAAGTAAGTTAACTTTGTGAATAAAAATGCAGGCCTTAAAGAAAGATCTGCTTCAAAGCCAACAGTCCCACCAGAAGAGGCCGAGTCTTACCCTTGGCTGGAGGAACAGGTTCCCGAGGACACAGGTAAGCTGTCCTGTAATTCTGGCCGGATGTGCCTCAGCCTTCCAGGTGTTCCAGTTTGCAGATTCCAGAATCATGTTTTACCAATAGTTTGCAATTTTTACAGAATTGTGGGAAACTTTTTTAAATCTTCTGAAATTTTATAGTAAACAACTTTTTCCTAGTAAAAATTTATACAAGATGATTTTAATTTTTGAGCTCTAGAGTCGAAGGCACAGATAGATGGGTTGCTCATTGCCGGAGAGCCTACATTTGGGAACATCATGAACTAAATACTTTGTCTCTTAATTCCAATTCCAGGATTATCATGACATATCACCTCAAAAGTAAAATGAGACACAAATTATACACTAGTTTGTCATTGTTTGCCACGTTATTTAATAAGTTAGGTCTACTGAGTTTCCAGCGTTTTTAATAATGGAAGTCTCCTTTTGACATCACAGACCTCCACATATCATCCGTGAAGCTGTTTTACATATCCCTGAATTCCTAGGTCAGTTCAAGTATCTTAGTCACCCATTTGATGTGACCCATTTGATGAGAACTGAAATCTCCTAATACATTGATAAATGAAATTCGGATCCATTACTATGATTTCCTATTTATGATGAGATAGTTATTACAAAGTACTATTTAATTTCTGCACACTTTTCATTTGCTCCGTTCTCAAAAGTTTGGTTTCGCTTTGCCACCCCGTGGAGGTGTTAGGTATGACACCACATATTTACTGGCAACTTAAGTCCTGGGTCCAAGTGGTACTTCGGCTGATTTTATCACTATGCTGATAAATAATATTTGGCTTTCCTTCCTTCCTTTTAAGATTAGTATGATGATATGGTTTTTAAAATTTGTTTAAATCATAATCCTAAGAGAACTTACTGTCTCCCTCCCATTCCTACAGAATTGCTATGAACATACCATAGTTTCAGAGCAAGAGTGATTTTAAGTTTTGAAATTTAAATATGTATTTGGATTTAGCACCTCATATTTTACTTTGTACCAAATAAATTTCTAATTTAAAAATCTTGTTTTTCAAAGCTAATACTCTGAAATATTGTGCTGTTTGCTTCTACTCTTTTAAATTTTTCGTTAGTATCTTTGCATATTATGGATAATTTGTCCTAAATCTGTCAATTTATTATCACCTCATATTCTTTTCAACTTCTTGGTAATATTTGGTTTAATTGAAATGTTGCCTTTTCAACCTTACTCTTAGCTGGGTCTTTAGCTTCTCTCTTCTCTGACCACCACCTATTTCACAAACATAGATACGTGCCTCTCATTGAAACACAATCACATACCTGCCTGTTGATTCCTTTGGTGGTTTCTCTCTACACCCTAGTCCCTCTCCTTGCTGAAGGAGTCAGATTTTTGGAAGAAGCAGCTACACTTGCTGGTTTGCCTTATTTTCCACTTAGTCTTTAATTCATCGCAGTCTGGCTACTGCACCCTGGGAATGGGAGTCAGGGACAGAGGAGATGGGATGATGACTCACCTAGTTCCAAACAGAGCTGTCACAGGTGGTTCTGAGGCATGTGAGGGCTAGATTGTGGAGATCTTAATATTCTGTTCCAGGGAGCTTAGATTTTTGTCTCTTCAGGCAAAGGAAGCTGTTAAAGAGTTAAGCAAAGGAGCAGAGTGCCTGCCTTCACTTCTCACTCACAGTGTGTTCTCTGGATGGTTGTAAAACTGGGACTCCCGGGAGAAAGCATCGTTGTGAGAGATGGTGAGGGAGGAATAGAGACAGGCAGGCTCTTCTGTAATTATATGACAATATATAGAGAAATGGTTTGTGAAATACAAACATCTCTATAAATAGAAGGCACTTTTTGCTTTAGAAATGGTTTTGTAGTGTGATCAGCATGATAAATTCTTAAACTTTTTTCTATCTGAAGTTCCAATTAGCTTACTCTGCTTTTGTCATTGACTATTAGCTTGGGAATACAACTGATGTCCTTGGCATTTCGTGTGACAGTATGCATAATTCTAAGTCTAATGCCATTTCTATTTACTGAACATAGAGGGTGTTTGTTAGAAAATGTATAACAGTGTCTGTGTAATTAGAGCTGCTTGTTTGTCGTGTGATGTTGCAGTAAACCTGATAATCCGATAAACACCACAGTGGTGTCGGAATGTCGGTCCTGATGTTCACTTTTGTAACTTACAGGTACTTGAACCTGTGGATCTGACCATCAGATCAGGTTTTCCAAAGCTGAAAGGATTGTCACGCATGTAGGGTCTTCTCACAATTCGTGATAGCTTCTGGGAGTTGACAACCCAGTCCTCGGAGCAGCCAGGGGGCCCTTCCTCCTCTCAGTCAGCAAGGATGCTGGTCGGCCACATACTTTAATGCCATTGACCTCGTCTTCCACATCTTTATCTTTATTTCTCAGTAGTTTCTTTTCTGAAAGCTTTGCTTGTCGCATCTTCTTTATTCTATCATTAGTGTGAATTTTGTTAACAAAAAAACAAATAATTTTGTTCTGAGTGAGGTTTTCTTTTTACAGAAAAATCTGAACCCAAATTAGTTTTTTTTAAAAAAAAATCTCGTGAAGTCTTTGAACATATCTGCTGTCAAAATAAAGCTAATGTGTAAATATCTACCATATTTGCCAACATAGAAGAAAAAGTGGTCAACTTATATAAAAAGTATGCATAGTAGATTCACCAAATATATTCATTGGAATGTATATATCTATAAATGCCATATTTCAGTTCTACATCAATGTCTAGAGTTTTTCTACTTAGTTGTGTTTTGTAATTATTTCAGAACACAAGCATATCGAAGATGAAGTACAAGAAGAAATTCATTCCCCTCTGCATGAATCAGTATACATGGATCATGGTACGAATAAAAATCTACTTTATATATATTACTGAAATAATGGTTAATTACATCAAACGGCTTGGACATTATTTGAAAATTTAAATCATAATTCAGTGCTTTTTTAAATTAAAGGACAAAGATTTCTGAATAATTCTAAAGTAATTTTATTTTACCCTATCTTACTATTAAGGAACTTGTCATATACATCTAATAAAGAAATGCTAGGATTGCAGGAGAATAAGCAAATTGAGACCAATGATACAGCAAGAACAGGTGGCAAGAACAGGGATGAAGAAAACAGGACACAGCCAACAAGCTGTAATGGGCTGTCCAAGTGTTATCACTGACTCTCAAATTTGACTACAAGTTTGGGTGGTTGCCAAAGCACAAAAGAAAAACTTAATTATGTAGGTCATATTACCAGAGAAGAAATAACTTGTGATCTACTGAGAACATATTAAGCATTTTCCCAGCGCTTACATCTAAACAAATTTTTATGTAAAGTTCTCTGAAATAATACTCTGGAAACCAATGTCTTAAGATTTTATAAGATTGTTTCTTGAAGCATCCCTTGATAAAAGCAGATAGTATAACCTCAAAATGTAACTCACAAAGGGATTTTGAAGAAGGCAGAACACGTGGCATCCTGATATGCTAGTGGTTTTGTGTGAGCTGACGGTTGTCCTGAGGGGAAAAAAAATTATGTTTCTTAAAAGTAAACAGAATTCCCTGTCATTTAAGTTGGGCTTTAGCAGGCCTACTCAACTGTCTTTTTTAGTCTTAGGCGTTTTGGTGTTAAGGGTAAAGCCTCCCATCTAGCTCCACTGCTCCTTGGTTAGAGAGACAAGCTTCGGCTCAGTTGTAGGTTTTTGCCACTGGCTGCTAGGGGTCTCGGAGCCCGTGTCCTTTCATTGCCGGCTGCTTCTCAGCTAGGAAAGACACTTCCCCTGCACGTACAGTCTGCCTATGTGAACAAACACAGCCTTTCCCTTCCTATACTTTTTTAATATAACACAAAGATAATGCAGTCTAAATAATTGATTTCAATATAATGAGACAGGTGCCGTAGTGGTGAAACAGGACGCCATGTGCAGCTTACTCAGATTTGGGGGTTAGCAGAGGCTTCCTGGAGAAAATGACATTTTAGTTTAGGAGCTGAAGGATGGAGTAGCGCTTTGCCGGGCACACGTCAGCAGAATGTTCTAAGCAAAAGGCATGTGTGAAGAAAGTCTAGAGGCAAAAGAGGGTCGGACAGTAGTTCAGGATGGCTGGCACATGGGATGTGTAGGAGGTGAGCGATGAGGGAGAGGATATTTTTACTTGATTCTGATAGTAAGTGAAACCATCGGAGGGCGTCGAGCCGTGTTGTTCGTTCTGTTTCCAGTGAGGAGAGTGAGTCGGGGGCGGTGCGCAGGGAGGATGTCAGGTGGGAGTTGCACTGGTAACCCAGTGAGTCAAGACCGTGGGTCGGACTAACTCCAGTCAGAGGTGGGGAGGAGTAGAGTGGGAGACGTGGTAGGTGGGTGGGTGTGGGAAGCCAGAGAGAAGAGGGAGAAATCAAGTCTAGCACCTGTGTTCCTGCCATGAGCCTTTGTCTGGGACCTAGAAAATCACATAGGCTGTGGCTTTAAATGCCATTTGTATCGCTTCTGAATATAGATCTGTAGCCCTTATCCCTCATCTAAGCTCCTGGATTATCTGCTGTGTATTTACTCCATTTGCCTTTTTTATGGGTATCTTAGACTTAAAATGTACCTAAATCAGAATTCTTGATTCTTCTCCATCTCACTGCTCTCCCATCTTGCCCTGCAAAAAAAATAATTTTTGCTCTTATTACAGTCTTTTAAATTTTAGTTAATAGTCTCCCTGTCTGCTTAGTTACTTAAGCTAAAAACCTGGGCATTTTCCTGGATTCCTCTCTCTTCTCCCCTCACATGTGATCCATGAGCAAGTCCTGTCAGCTTTGCGTCCAGCACGTATCTGGACTCTGCAGTGTGTTACCATCACCTCTTGCCAAGACCCGTGCAGCAGCATCCAGTTGGGTCTTGTTTCCATTTCTTCCTCTGCACCCCGTGTTTGATGTAGCCTCACCCACTGTTCCTTATCTGGGTCTGGTCTCTTTCTCCCATTAGTCACTTTTCTCTAGCCCAGCTGGCCTTCTCTGTTTTCCTTGTAAATCGCCACGCCCGTTCCTGCATTGATGCCTTATCACCTGTTCAGTCTTCTGCTGTGTGTGTGTGTGTGTGTGTGTGTGTGTGTGTGTGTGTGTTTTCAGTCTTCACATCTTATCAGACCAAACATGGCCTCCCTGACTGCCATCTGTAGAGTAGACTCTGTCCCCATTATTCTGTATTTTATTACTGGGTTCAGGTCCTGCAGCTGCCATTGAGGAGCTGTGGATTTAGCAGAGTCTCTCCAGTTCCTCTTCCTTCACGGTAGGATAACAGTACCTACCTCGTGGGCCCATGCAGTGTTACTGTTACTGCTGTGTTGCTGTCGCTATGATTTCTAACCTCATCCTCACCACGGTGATAACAGTGGTACCATTTCTGCTGGTCCTGAGCTCCCCATCGGACTGCAGGGAGTCTCCATAGTTATTTTCCTTTCAGTGCAGTGCAGCACAGTGATGCTTTCAGATGTGACTAAACTTCATCAGTGCTGCCGGGCCTTTTCTGAAGTGCTTTAATCCTTGCAACAATGCTATGAGTCGGTATTCTTATCATTTACATTTTTGGAAGAGAAGTTTTAGGCACGGAGTAGTTAAGGAACTTGCCCAGGGTCACACAGCTGGTGTGAAAGACTCTAAATCTGGAGCCTTACCTTCTAGACCCCACCCCCGTAACCCCTGCACTTCACTGCTCAGCAAAGCCCAGGTTACTTGAGTTGTGTGATTAGAGCGTTGTATACAGGACATACTCTGTGTGAAGCCGTACTCAGTTACTAATGGGAGAAGTTTTTCCACCACAA
This sequence comes from Macroglossus sobrinus, assembly GCA_004027375.1. Lineage (NCBI taxonomy): Eukaryota > Metazoa > Chordata > Mammalia > Chiroptera > Pteropodidae > Macroglossus > Macroglossus sobrinus. Next base: position 65,709 of record PVKZ01003076.1, read on the forward strand.
GCCATACCTTAGTGCAGTGGAATAAGGATTGTGTCTAACATATACATAAAAGAAGCAGGGCAGTTCAATATATCATAAAAATCTCAGGAGAAAATGGGCATCTTTGTAAAACTTAAAGGCTAAACATTGAGGTTTAAAGTATAATACAGGTGACTTGATGGGGGTGACCTAGCAAACCGTTTAAATATGTAGCTGGCTGTTCTTTGTAGTAGAATGCTAATATAGAGTTATTTAAGATTGTTACATGGAATTTTATGTCAGTTCTCAACTAAAGGTCACAGGGTGACCTTTTCTCTGACCTAGTGGCAAGCAAAGAGGCAAATATATTAATTAATAATTATGAATTCATTTGTTCATTTATTCATTCATTAAATGTTTATCGAGCATTTTCTATGGCTGGCATGGCCCTAGGTGCTAGGCATATACAGTGAACACAGTATACGAGGTTCCTAACCATGGCGAGTTCGTGTCCTGGTGAGAGAGGATCTGTGGCTGCCCCTGTCAGGCAGACTAGCCGTTGGTGGGAGTGGGCCCAGCTCATGCAGCAGCCCAGAGGACGGGTGGGGGCGCCCAGCAGTGGGGGCCAGTGTGTGGCAGCCCTTCAGAAGGGGCCTATGTGCCTGTGTCGCCTGCCGCCATGAGCCCCAGCTGTACACCCGTGTCACTTTGTTCATTGTTATTTTTCAAACAGAAGACCTTCAACAGGAAGAAGATGGACTAGCAAGAGAACAGCAGCTTGAAGATGATTTTCTTGTAGGAAGTGACATGGATGACAGATTAGAGCCCCTGGAAACTGGGACATTCCAGGAAGGTAGTACATTTCTTGGTTTTATTGCAGGAAGCGACACCCGACGGCAGAAATTAGATGCTCAGACAACTTCGTTTTTGGAAGGAGAATTTAATGCCGGCAGAGAGCCCGGGGCTTTCAGCAGCACCAAAACACAATCTCCCCTTGGTTAGATTTCTTACAGCTTAAATACCCTTGCAGTGTCCATGCAAGGGGCATGTGATTCCTTTGTCTGAGGTTTCACGTGTGTATTATGACTCAGGATGGGGAGAGGTGCTTTGGGTGGGGGCAACAAGCGAGGAGGAATTTCTAGATCACAGGTCTTGTTTTGTAGAACCCGCAATCAGCACCATTATAGGATTCGTGAACAGAGAGATGGGACCTGCTCAGCAGATTCCTATCCAAAGGCTGAGCTATAATTGTAACGTAACACGCAGTTTTTACACAGTCTTGTTATTCCTGTACAGCTACAGAGATAAGAACATTAGTTGGATGGCAAGCTATGAATCAGCAGATGTGAGCTGGAGGGTCCTTGAGTGGGGGAGGTAGCTATGGGAAAACGTGTTAGCTGGAGGGCCCTGGGCAGTATGCAGAGGGCGAGAGCAGTTGTAACCGGCTGAGTCGGTTACTTCTGCAGGCCCTTTCCTTTGCATTTTTCAGATGCCTCCTCTCCTCTCTCAGTTTCAGAATAAAATATAATAGACAATTTAGAATTATGATTATTGAAGTGTTTCTTAAACACCTTTAAACCCAATATTTGACTTTCATCTAAAGTTTTTATTTTAAGTTGAAACTAAAAACTTCAATTGAAATGATTTTTTTCTCCTGAAATAGATATCCCAATTTCAATCAAAGCACTTTTAGGGAAACTCTCAGGATACAAATATAAATTTCTTAGAGAAAGTAACTGAAATACTTCCACTTGTTATTTTTATTGTTCTCTCCTTTCTAGAGTGTCATGTGTTATAAAGAAAATTAAAACAACTGATGAAATATTTTACTTGATAACCTATCACAGGCTCCTGTTCTAACATAGGTTCTATAACTACAGTCAGTAGAACACAATTCTTTTTTATACTAGGCGTTGGCAAACCTTTTCTGTAAACGGTCAACAGGCCAATGCTCGGGGCTTTGCAGACCACATAGCTGGTGTTGCAACAACTCAGCTCTGCTGTCAACAGCACAGAACCAGTCTGGACAATACCTACATGGGGATTTATGGTGGCAGTTCAGTAAAAGTTTACTTACAAAACTGGATGGCAGGATTGGTCTAGACTATAGACAGTACTTTGCTGTTTCAGTATCTTAAATATCAGTTGAGTAGTGTACCTTGTATCTTGGCACTAGGCAAGTTAGAGTTACAGTATCGACAATTGACATACAGAGTAGCGATTTCTGTGATGATGAAAACTCTATTCATATATTTTGTGCTGTGTTCTGCTTTAATGTGAGGCTGCCATGATTATCTGAAGCCCTGTTAAATACGTGTACATAACTTTCTTCTTATGAGATTCTCTGTCCTGTGTTCTTAAAGGAGTCCTTTAATATCTTAATCAGTTCTTAGAAGATTTTAAGCCACAAATTTTGTGCTCTAATGTCATTTTATTTAAAATATGTAAATGATTTAATTTTACATTAAGAATGAATAGTAATAAAACCCTGTATATTTAAGATAGACGTTTCATTTCTAAAGAGTCATGAAAGAAATCATGTTAGTCTATCTGACTTGTCCTCTCTCTCTAGCCCAGGTTATGGTATTTGTCAGCCTTGTGGGGTAGTTGAGTGGATCAAATGAGAGGACATGAGGCATTTCTAAGGGTATTTCCAGTGAGAGGTAGTGTTCAGCAGACAGTTAATTGATAAATTCATGTTTTATTTTAGTAGTTATTTGCTCTCAAAATAAAATCAATGATGAACATAGATTCAGAGTATACATATGCAGTATATAGACCTACTATTTTATGAAAGTAGTAATATTGATTTCATGTTGTTTTTTTTTCCCAGAAACTGAAGATACTTACCATGTAGAAGAGCTAGGTAAGGTTTTAATTTAATATCCTTTTTTAAATTAGAATTGGTCTTTTTCTATAAAAGAACATTGAGAGTTAGAAAACATGATTATTTATTAGTAATATTATTTTATACTATATCAAATATCTATAATATGTAGTTAATAATCCTTTTATATATTATATATATTAGGTTATATTTTGGGGTTTCTGAAATCTATTTCCTGAGTTTAAATTCCCAGTAGTGGGATTACTAGGTCAAACGATACTGTAGAATTACATGTTTTGTAGTCTTAAATGACAGAGTCAGTAAAAGGTCAAAATTGTGTGTTGTTCCATGTCACACATCCCCAGATGTTATCGCCACGCTGGAGACAGACACATCATCTTTCAGAAAGCCTGCATTGTTGGCCAGTTTTTCTTCCAGTGTAGGAGTAGATCCCTCTTTCTGTGCTTGAGGACCATGTGATATTGTTGGCTGACATCAGGCATATATAGTTGTCTCGACAATAAGCGTCTGTAAATGCTGCAATTATATTGTAGTCTAGGAGTGCTCAGGTATTGAGACCAAGTGAAGGACTGAGACATGTGTGTCCTCACTCAGGCTCCTAGGCAGGGGGAGGGAGGAGGGCCGGTTCCGAGCACTGCTGTTGCTGTCATCCCTGTCTCTCTCGCTTTTGTTTGCTGAACATAGTTGCATTTGCATAACCTAAATAAGACTACTGCTCCACTATTTTGTGGTTTGATTATAAATCCATTACACTGGGGACTGTTTTATTCATCTTTGTGTTAGGCATTTAGCATAAGTAGTACTTGTCTGTTCATAAATGAATGTGAGTTTGATTTCACATTGCTATTAATACTAGAAATTGTGGTTTTTCTATTCTGAATATAAAATGTAATTCTTATTTGAGTTATATTTGTAATTTCCTAATTGTTTCCTAATTTATAGCTTCACAGGCTGATAATCAGGGTATGGAAGAGATGACATATGAACAGGAAAATCCAGGTTTGTGATACATGTTTTTGTTTGAGGCATTGACCAAGGCCGTTTAAATCCAGGGTGATGCTTCATTCTGATTCAACAGAGTACTCTTTATAATACTTATAATCATTTTTGGTTGCCCAGATAGTTTCAGAAATTTCTGAATGTACTTTAATATTACATGGAGAAATGAGGAAAAAAGGAGATGTGTTTCTCAAATTGCCATGGAGTTTTTGTTGGTCTTTCTAGGTCAGATACTTGAAACAGTGTTTGGAAGTTAATGAGACAGAATGATGGATTAGAGTCAAACTAGGTTCGAATGCTAGTACTGTTCCTTCTTATCTTTTGAATTAGAAAATTATGGAACTTTATCTTAAATTTTATTAAATGATAAAGATGATATCTATCTTACAAGGTTTTGAATATTAGAATTAATTTATAAATAGTTGAGAATGATGTCTAGTGATATGTTTGTTTTTCTCATGTTTGACAAAGGTGTATATTTTTTCCTTTTAGATTCCATTGAACCAGTGATAGATGATGATGAAAGAATTTACCATGATGCAGGTATTAGATGAACATTTTTATTAGATTTGAAACATTACTTAAAGAATTTATAATTGCAATGCTATGTTAGCATGTGATTTTTCTTTCAAAGGAGACAAGTAATTTTAACACCTAATACAAGATGTTTTGCTTTGTAACAAAATTAGATTATTAAAAGAATATTAGGCTTTCGTATTTCACCTCATCTACCACTGGCTCCACAACAAAACAGGATATTCTTCCTAACTCTGCTTCTGGATATCTAGTTGTATGCCAGTTGGAGAAATTTATATGAAAATAAGTTACCTGTCCTATCCTCTAGTTGTTTTTGGGCAGAGGCATTTTTCACTGACTCTGCAGATAATAATATTTAAAGAAATAGAATTCTGCTTTTGAGATTAAGTTGTGTTTTTAGCCAAGCAGTTACACCGAATGACTCATTTAATATTTTGTTTTTTTTCTCTTTTTTGCAGATGATGTAATGTATCAAGACTATGATCAAAAAGGTTTGAAAATGCTTAACATTAAGCCACCTGCTTGTTTTAAAATCTACTCATAGTTTGAGTGTATAGTATAGAGAGTATTGTTTTAAGCTATAAAACCATAACTCAAAACATCCAAATGAATGATAGTTTTCAAATAATTACCTATTTCAGTGGTTCTGCCATTGCCTTAAGAATTTCTTATATTCTTTTAAGTTGCCTTGGGAAGCAGTTAAAATTATTCAAGAAAACTTATCTCGTTAAATTTTAGTCATAGCTCTATCTTGACTAAAAAAAGTGTTGTAGTTGTTAAACTACCTTAGTCAGAATCTAACTACTCTAGCTGCTTTGACAGATCAGTCTCACTCTTAAGTACCGGGGACTGATCCACCAGCATGGAGAAAGGTGCAGAAGAGTTTTGTTCCAGGCTTAAAGGCAGCATGGAGAAAATAGTTCTGGCAGCTCGGTGGCATGAGTAGCCTTAGATGCAGATTTAGGCAATGATAGCTCTTTTGTTGCCCAAGCACTTTACATGCTGATTTATTAAACTCCATAAAGTAGATTATATTTTTGCTACTTCCAAGATGAGAGAAATAAGGTTCAGAAAATGTAACCAATTTGCGTACGTTCACACTACTAACAAATAATAGAGCCAGTGGTGTATCTTTTTCATTCCAATATCTTCAAAGATGACTGCAGAAAGGAAAAATACGTCAGTCAAGTATAACTTTGTGTGTGAAGCAAGAAAGGTCAATAAATGTATAGTGCTTGAGTCAAATATGGAGGACTTCCTTTGTGGTTTTAGGTTTTAGGGCTTGACATTCAAAGATGAACATATTATAGAGTCTGCTTTCGATAAATTTGTATTCTCATGATAGCCGGTGAATATAAATTGAAGAAAATTAGAAATGGCTGTGTGTACGTCTGATAAGCTAATTTATTAAGTGTGTATATTTAATATTTAAGACACTACCAAGATCACCATCCACAGAGGCACTTTTCTACTGGGATGTGAATGATACCATTAGAAGAATTCTACATTCTTTCTTTAGGGACTCATATTTTTATAAGAAATTAAATAACCTGGCCACTATGATTATATTTAGATTTTCTTTTCAATTTTTAATTTGAAGGAGAAAATAGAAATTCAGAAACTAAAAGGTTGCATGTAGAAGTAGGATTTGACATACTTTACTAATTTATAACAGTCATTTAAGTATTTTCTTCAAAAATGGAAAGAACATGTTTGGAATGCAATTTGCAGACTAGGTCTAGAAATCTTCAAAATTAAACTTGAAAGAAGTGTAAAATAAGACACCATGCTAAAAAGTGACACAGATGGTCCCCATTCCCTTGGGCCATAAAAATGAATTTTCATAGGCAGAATGTCATAAAAATATAATTTAAAATGTTAACAAAGAATAATAAATATGATCTAAAGGGTCATTAAGCTTTAGTGAGATACTTTGGATCCCCTTACTATAGAACATAAACTTTTCAAAGAAAACAGATTTGATAGAGCACAGAATTATTCACTGTGTGCTAAGAAGATACTTTTGTGGAATTCACTAGGGAAACCAAACAACTGTATACAAGTGAAACTATGAGTCGGATGAAAAAAAAATCATGTTTAGTGGGAAAACAGAATATGTTCTGTAATTAAATCCCCAAACTCTAGAACCTAGAAAACATATGGCTTACTAAATCTGTGGATGGAACCAGCTTTCCACATAAAAAAAAAAAAAAAAAAAAAAAAAACCTGAAAAAGCATCAAGCCTACACTGGTTACACCTGGGGAATAATAGTACAGTCTTACCATCTGATTGATTTATTTATTCATACACTACATAGGCACTAAGTATCTGTAATAGTTCTAGTGACACAGACGGTATCCATTCCCTTGGGCCTTATATTTTAACAGGAGGGTAGAAATTACACAAATAATTTCAATTTAGTATTCAGTTACAGTTGTGCTAAGTGCGGGTGAGAATGAGTGCTGTGTGTGACAGGAGAATATAGGAAAGTGACCCCACCTAGTTGCTGCTCAGGCAAGCCTTTCCTGAAACTGAGCTTATGCGAGCACTTGATGAGGCAAGGGAGAAGGAGACTGAAACGCAGTCGGAAGCCGGTAAGGTGGCAGGTGTGTTGGAGTGCCGAGAGTAAGAGTCATGGGCTGAGATTGTGAGATGGTCCCAGTCCAGAGCATGCCTGTAGGTAGGTTGAGGGTGTTCACCTTCACTCAAGGGCACTGTTCCAGGTACTGCAAACCCAGGTCTGCATTTTGTAAAGATCAGTCTAACCTGGAGCAAGTACACGGAGAGAGACAAGAGTAGGTGGGGGAGACCAGTTGGTTTACTGCAGTTATCCAGTCTGATCTTACCTGAGCCGCATCTCTGCCAAATGAGGAGTCAAAGGAGAGGACTTTCAAGTAAGGGATGTTCAGCAGAGTCCCATGTCACTGAGACCCATGCAGAACAAGCACCGAAAACATACATCCGATCTCGTACTACAGGGACCGATCGGTGACCTTGGCAAGAACTGTTTTTAATGGACAGAGTTGGACACAAATGAAAATCATGTAAACCAAAGTGGTGGCACTGAAGGTGAAGGGAAGTAGACAACGTTGAGAAATATTGAAAGAGAAAATCAACAGGGCTTGATGTGCAGATATAGCTGGGGAGAGAGAGCACAGTGTCAGGGCCACGTCTACTGTTGTGCCTTATGCACTTGCTAGATGGTGATGCTCTATTCCTAAGACAGACAAAGGTGGGAAACGGGGACTGGCCCAGATGGTCCAGTCTGTATGTGTCAGTAGTTCATGTTGAGACATCCAAGGGGAAAACCTAACAAGCCGATTGATGATGTTTGGATATCAGAAGAGAATTCTGATTCATGGTTGTGAGCTTGAGAATTGTGAGTATATATGTGGTAATCGAAGCCAAAGACATAGCTGACTTATGGAGAGGGGATAGGGTGGGAAGAAAGGAGATTCTGTGGCTGGACTTTGATGGAAGCCAACCTTTAATGCCTGTAAGAAAAGGATGAAATGATAAGGAATATTGAGAAGGAGAAACAGAGGAGTTAAAGGAGAATGTGGTCATGTTGAAGTCCAAGGGCAGCAGTGTTTGAAAAGGAAGGAGCCACTAAGAGATCAAATGTGGAATAGATGGGACGTGCCCCCTACATTAGTTGAGGTGCCTGTCTGCTCAGAAACAGACTCATAGACTCAGAGGGGAGGGGCCTAGGGGATGGGTGGAAAAGGTGAAGGAGAATAAGAGGTACAGACTTCTAGTTATACAATCAATAGGCCACAGGGATGTAATGTACAGCACAGGGAATGTAGTCATTAATGTCACAGTAACTTTGTAAGGTGACAGATGGTTAGTAGATTTATTGTGATGATCACTGTATTGTACATCTGAAAGTCAACTACACTTAAAAAAATGAGATGCTCATTGGTCTTAGGAGCCTTTTTCGGAATGTGGTCAGGGCTGGAAGACAGACAAGTGGGCTGAGAGGAGGAAGTGAAGAGGAGAGATGGCAAATATAAGTGACTCTTCAAAGAAATTAGACTTAAATGGAGGAAGGAGGAGAAGCAGGCTCAAGAAAGGACATTTTTTTAAGTCAGCATGATTAAATACTGACATGATTCAGGGTGACAGAGTGAGCAAATGTTCACTGCTCCTTTGTCTTACAAATGCCACCAAAAGGACAGAAAACGATATATTAAAAATGGTTTGTCCCTCGCTCCACACCAGTACTGAGAATAATATATCTGAAATAGAGTAGGTGCTCAAATTTTTTTCTTTATTAAATGCACAAAAAGAATAACTTTATAACCATGCTGGGAAAATAAGAAAGTTCGCTCTCAGTGTAGGAAGAAATGTGAGGTATTTGGAGAATGGAAAAAGTGGCGATCAGTTACACTATGATGCTGTGACCCAGCTGGGTAGAAGAGAAGACTCCTGCGAGAGACAAGGGCCTTCTGTGGAGCAGAGCGCAGGAGCATTAAACCCCATGCCAGTAAATTAGAGGAGAAGTGTGTGGCAGGGCCATGGTTAGGGTGTGAAGTAAGGGTCTGCCAGACAAACCCTCATTCGCAGAGGCAGGAGCCAGACATGTTTGCCCCCAGGTGAAAGGTCTGAGACTCCTCCCCTGGTGGAAACTAGGATCCAGAGTGATAAGCAGGGTAGAGCCTTGGGTAACAGACCTTCCACCACAGACATAAAGAAAATAAAAATGGGAAATTCAGTGCTGCCCAACAGTGAATTTATTTATCCAATAAACAAACTATTGGATCCTGTTAACAAATGATTGGGGAGGAACCTTACTTTTCCCCATTTCCTAGGAGAGAAGCATATATAATTGCCCATCTACTAGGGCTAAAAAGTGGCTGACTTGGAAACTGAATCTGGGCTTGCTTCACTTCAAACCAAACTCTTCCCCACCCTGCTCTGTAGCCTGCTATTGCGCAGCCACTAAGCCCCAGAGTTCAAAGATAAATTAGACTTTGTCTGTGCTTTTGAATCGTAAGCCAGTGTTGTGTTATAACGAGAGTTATGCGATGCTAAAGGATTATTTTTTTCTGTGTATTTTATAGTGTATGAACCATCAGACAGTGAAGGGATAGAAAGTTCAGGTAAGCACTTTCTTGAAGCAGATGTTTCCTCCTGCAAGCCATCCCCACTAGTACCTGTTAAATCTCATGTAACATGTGTAACTAAGGTTGACGTAGTAAGAAATACAAGACATTTTCAAGTCACCAAGGAAGTAATTAGATGTTGTCAGTATATTTAGTCCCTTTTTATGGTGCAAGTTTTATGCCAGCAGGGGTAATGTCAGCCTATGTGATGTATTCTTTGAATAAAATTTAGGAATTAAAGTTGGAATGCTAGTGTAAATACTTACGAATCTCACTATAAGAAACCCCAGTCTAAAAAGAGCCAGATTTAGGTATCTGAGTGGTTGTAAGTTAATTCAAGGATCTAATAGAGTTGAGTAAATGTAAGATGTGTGTGTGTTTTTTCCTAGATAATGTAGAAGATTCAAACATAATTTTAGAAGGTAAGTTAATTTTATAGAGATGGTATTACTTTTCAAATTAAAAATATGTTTTTGTATCAACAGGTGTTTATTGAATACTTTTAAGTCTCTCTATAGTGCTCAGGGTTAGGAGGATGGGAGTGAATAAGACAGAATTCTTGTTTTCATTGGGGTTGGCATTGTAGTGGCCAGACAGATGGTAAATAATTACAGATTATGAAAAGTACAATAACAGATAAGAACAGGATAGTAGGATGGAAAATAACTGGTGAGAGTGAGGAAGGCTAGTTTAAATTTCATGGGAAGGGGTTAGCCACAGGCAGGGATGGATTGAAAGTAGGGACCTTTATGTTATTCAGCTGAGAAAATGTGGGGGCATTACGTGAGATGCCCGAGGGGAGGCATCAAGTAAGGCTGGATGTTCATTCCAAACCAGGCAGGTCGGTGCCAAGGTGGCTGTAAATATCTGGGAGCCACCGTGAAGGTGCTGGTGACTTCACAGAAGCAGCTAAGACCGTTTTGGAGGTGAGTGCAGAGAAAGAGACGAGCAACCTGAGGCTGAGCTCTAAGGAAGCCTGATGTTATGAGGTTTGGTAGAGCATGAAACCACGAGGCAGGAAGAAAACCAGTAGAGAAAAGAGCGTGAAAGAGCAGACGTGAGGAGAGAATGTGCTCCACACTCCTGCCACTGCATTTCGGGACTGAGGACTGTGGCTTGCATTCGGCATGTGGAGGTGGTTGATGATCTGAGCAAAGGCTATTTGAATAAATTTATGGGAGTGAAAGCCATACTGTCATGGAGTAAGGAAAAGTCAGCTGTATCAATAGGCAACTGTTTCAGATGTACTGGTGTAATTGATTTCTTTTTTAAAACCCTGTTATTACATCATTACCAAAATAAATGTTTTCTTAGTTTAACATCAGTGATGAAAATAACAGTGGAAATGATACTTTATGACATGTCCAATTTTTTTAAATGTACCTAAAATGACAGTAGTAAAAGAAATTCTGAGAAAAAGTATTGGTAAAGTTGGTAAAATGCTAATATGTCTCTAAATCATTAAGAACGAAATAAATAGGCAAACCGTCAACAAGCCAATCACAACGCAGAAAGCTAGTAAACTCTCAAGGTACTGCCAGTAAAGAAGGAAATATACCAGAATATTAATATTGATTAGTGGGAATATGTATGATTTTTTTTGTTTCCTTTTTACTTTTGTATAAACTATTTGCACATCTTTCAATGTGAGTATGTATCATTCTTATAATTAGAAGCAAGTTAATGCCAGAAGAAAAATGATTAAAGTAGCTGCATAAATATTTTGAGTTTTAGAAAACGCTGTTAAAAATCCTACCTTTAACCAAAGCCTGTTATAAGTGTTAAGGAGCAAAAAGAAAGCTGATGTTTTCTTCTCTCTGTATTGAGGTACTGTCACCTGGGTTGTTATGTATGAAGATTCTACTATCCAATGGAGTGAATCAGATCAATATGTCATTATATCAGTGGGTGGTGCGATCTGTCTCTTTGGTTATAAGTGGGTTGAAGCAATCAGACAAAATGACAAGATATTGAAACTTCACATCCACATTTTTGGCTAGTCTTAGAATATGTTATCTTGAATATTTTCATGAAACTTTGTTGATAATAGTGACTTATTTTTAAGATTCTGTTTCAATTTAATTTGTTCATATGAAAATAGGGTTATGAGTTAAAACATTAAAATATTTTTTTCAAGAAGAAACAAGATGCTTTAAATATCTTTCCTCAGTTCTATCAATTCTCATACAGATTGTGGGTTTTAGTTTATATCTCTTGCTGGGCAGTGAGATTTGAGGTTAGTCAGGCAGCCTGTTGTACAGAACACTTGAAAATGTACAGCATTTTACAAAGTTATAGCTAATTTTTCTTTGTTGTGATGGTGTAAAAAACTGTTCTTTTTATAATGATTGCAATTGAATCCTCCCCTCCCCTGAAATCTGTAAAAATAACCATTGTAACTTAAATACCAGCAATCCATATTTGATACTGGTCTGCAATATGTAATGGATTGGAACTTTATTATTTATTTTAGAAGTGAGTGTGCCTCCAGCAGAACAGCAGGAAGTACCACCAGGTATGACATTTCATCAAGTATGTTGCTTTTCTCTTTTTTGTTTAATTTAAAATATGTTGTTGATAGTCACACTATGTGTGAAATAAATCTGTGAAGAGTAAAAGTCCCAAGACGAAAGGATTAATTATACCTAAACTTAAAAAGAAAATTTTCTGTGTTTTGATCAGGTGAGCCAAAGTAATGGAAACTACATATCAGATTCACTCTAGTACATATTTGTGGAGCTAGAATTAGAGTAGTATTAGTGATCAAAGGACCACGTGATTTTTGCCATTATAGATAGAGATAGTAGTAGTAGAAGTTAGGTTTTCATTTTCTTCCTTTTTTGACTGACAGGCTATTCGATGGATGATATGAAACCAGAGTTGCCTTAAGATGCAAGCTTAATAGGACATATATTTGTGACATTACCCCTCTCCTCCCCTGTCAGGCCAGGCTGCCTATGTCAATCTTTCTTTTCAGTGTACTGCGTTGACCCATTTCTTTACTTTTTCTTACCTTCCCCCACATGTCCCTCTCATTATCAGTGAATTTAGAGAATGGGAAAAGCACTTCAACCAAGGCCTGTGCTTTCTAATGCATTTTGGAGGTGACATTAACTGTACCTGTAATCAGAAGTTAACATGTAAACTTCCTGTTCTCATAGAAAAACAATGTGTTATTAAGATTTTCCAATTCTTTTTTCCAAAATATATTTCTTCTTGTTTCTGTTTTATTTTCATTTTCTCCTTTTTGTGTCATCGGTTCAATTTTTACTCATATTTTTCACATTAAACATAATGTGAATTTCGTAGCAATGATGTGTGTGTATTACTATTATTGATTTTGGTAGAGATAACTGCCTGCCAAAATTTATTGAATACTGAATTTCAAGGGAAAAAACTTGTATAATCAAAGAATATTTTTCATTATACCTCAGCTCATCTTTATTTAACAATTGAATGTTTTAGCTTTTGATAGCTGTCATACTATGTACATTTATAAAAACATGTACAAATATTTAAGAGAACTAAATTGTTGGTATTGTAATATGAATGAGAAAAGAAATCCATGGAGAAATTAATCTTTTACGTGATGATTACTGGGTGTATATATAGATTTGGTGTTCAGGAATCACACACAGCAAGGAAGGTTGATGTTTATGTCCTACTTTTGTAGTTTGCTCTGTATTGTTGAGAGAGATGTCACAAAGTGTTCTATTTTTTCTTGAGGAGGCAGAGTAGATTACTGAATTTGTATTTTGATTACTATCTATTTCTTTTAAAATTATGCTAAGTGAAATAAGCCAAACAGAAAAAGTTGAAAATCACATGATATCACTTATATGTGGGTTATAAACCTAAAAGCAACAAATGAGCTGGACAAACAAACATAGACTCGTTGACATGGACTATAGACTAGTGGTTACCAGAGGGTGGTAAGGGGGAGGGAGAAGGTAGACAGGGAAAAGGGGGTCAAATATGTGGTGACAGAAGGAAATCTAACTATAGAAAGTGAATACACAGTGTAAACATATATATGCCTTACTGTTTAAGTGTAAGCTGAACCAATATCACCATAAAAAAATTAAAAAATTGTTTTATAAGAATTCTTAAAAATATTGAGTTTCTGCAACATTTTTTCAGTTATGGTACTTTTTTAATATTGATCTAACTTTAGTGAAGGTATGAAAGGTAGTAGTATCTTCTGACCAAAAAGTTCTGTGCTTTTATTTCTGTGTTTTATAAACTAAGCACAAAAATTTCCTTGGAACATAGATATAAAATACCAAACGGTTAGACTGCTGGGATAAAAATGTTTTTTTAGATAAGATATTTAATAACTAAAGTGCATAAAAAATGAAAATTTGATGAATATACATACTTCCTGACATAATAAGCTCCTAGTAAATGATGGCTATAGCTGTTATCGTTTAGTAATTAATTAGCCTGATCTTTTTTATGGTTATACCCCTCTGTTATTTTAAAAAATTTATTTAAAAAAAATTTCAACTAGAATTGACATTCAATATTATTTTATATTTGTTTCAGGGATACAGCATAGTGGTTAGACATTTATATAATTTATGAAGTGATTCACCCAATTAGTCTAGTACCCACTATACATAGTTATTACAATATTATTGACTATCTTCTCTATGCTGTACTTCACATCCCATGACTATTTTATAAATACCAATTTGTACTTCTTAATCCCTTTATCTTTTTCACTCAGATCCCAAATCCCCCTCCCTTCTGGCATTCACCAGTTAGTTTTCTGATCTGTGAGTGAGATCATATGGTATTTGTCTTTCTTCGTCTGTTTGACTTAGCATAATACCCTCTAGGTCCATCCAAGTCATTGCTAATGTAAGATTTTTTTTGTGTGGCTGAGTAATATTCCATTGTATATATGTAGTGCCTCTTCTTCACCCAGTTGTCTGTTGATGGGCACTTAGGTTGCTTCCATATCTTAGTTATTGTAAATAGCGCTGCAGTGAGCATAAGGGTGCACGTATCTTTTTGAATTAGTGTTTTGTATTTCTTCAGATAAATTAATACCCAGAAGCGTATTTGCTGGGTCATAAGGTAGTTCGATTTTGAACTTGAGACACCTCGAAATGGTTTCCCATAGTGGCCGCACCAGTTTGCAGTCCCACCAAGAGTGCACGAGGCTTCCCCTCCCTCCATGTCCTGGCCAGCACTTGTGTGTTGATTTACTGATGACAGCCCTCTGACAGGTGTGAGGTGACATTGCATTGTGCATTTCCCTGGTGATTAGGGACAATGAGCATCTTTTCGTGACTCTTGGCCCTCTGTGTGTCCTCTTTGGAGAAATGTTTGTTTAGGTCCTCTGCCCAGTTATTAATAATTGGATCGTCTGTTTTGTTGTTGTTGTTGTTGTTGTTGTTGTTGTTGTTGTTGAATTGTATGAGTTCTTCATAAATTTTAGACATTAACCCCTTATCAGATGTATCATTGGCAAATATCTAAGAGAAGCTAAATTCTGTTCCGGAAGTTGTAACCCATAATTTGGTGCCATAACAGTCCGGTCAACCTGCCACACAGTGTGGTCTGACCTTTCCGGAAGAGAATGTAGGACTGAGACCTACAACAGTCATTTTCAGTGACTGCGCTTGGTTTGTTTATTTCCATTATCCTCTCTGTCTTAACTTTATATTACAATTTTTTATTATTCACTCTTAAAAAATAATAGTCAAAAATCTGTATTCATGAGCTTTTGTACAATAGGCTGACTGCTTTTGTAATGGCGCTTAATTATGTATGTGATTGCAGAAACTGTGGGCACCCTAATTGTAGGGCCTATCTTCTTACTGCCTTTTAATCTTTAAAATTCTTTTATTCAGGGAAAAACTCCAAAATGCTGGATATTAGTTCACTTTTTCCTGGCCCTCAGAATTTAATTGATAATTACTTTGTCTTCCCTGATCATTCTAAAACTAGGTTATACAGTCTTTATATTGCTTATTAAAGTCAATTAAAATATTCTTGGTGTGATAATTCTGTGGCGTAGGAGCTGTCTAATTTGCTATTGTATCCAGCCATACACTAGGGGATAATGAATGCTTACATTTAGTAAGCATTATTTAGGTTCTCTTCTAAGCACATTACATGAATGAACTCATTTATTATTTCCAGTAGCCCAAGGGGTAGCTATGCTGTTATCCCCATTTACAGATGAGAAAATCAACACAGCATGGCACAGTAACCTGCCTGAGGTCACAGAGCTGACAGCGGTAGGACTGGATTGGTCCTTCCATCTGGTTCCAGTGTTCACACTCTCAGCTGCTGTGCTCTAGAGGATTTTAAATAAATGAAGGCCTAAGAGCTGATGAGTTTTAAGAGCTGTTTTGGTCTGATAAAACAGAAGATGTTGTATTCTTTGGTGTTTTTCTCTTAATGTACGTTAGTATATCAGTTAGGACTCAGGAAAGTTGAAGATTAATTATGACTCAGTGTAGAAAAATAAGTTTTCTGATAGCTTAAATTTTGCTATCTTTTTATGTTTGTGAATTTTTAAGTGCTTTGCTGAAAAAGTCTTGGCAGGGATGTAAAAGGTCAGTCCTAAGAACTAATCATTTTGATATTAGAAGTCAATCATTTTAAATACCAGATTTTTAAAAATTGATTTTGGAATCCTTTTTTCTTTAGTGGGTTTTCACCTTTCTCCTCAAACTCATATTTTTACAGGAAATCATATAGCATATGTCTAGCAATGTGACAGCATAAATATATGTAGCACAAATTGTATGATTTCTGAAGGAATTGCTTTAGAAATTCACATGAGTAAAATTTCTTGCCAAATAATACTTTAAGTCCATTTGACTGGTTCCATCAATAATTTTTCTGTCATACCATGCCGCACACAAAAAAATTATTTTTATATTTTGTGATTATAATCATGTTATACAAAATGGATATATGTGAGCATCAGTGTTTCTGGTGATTCTGCTGCTCTTCTCTCTCTGAAAATAGAGATGGCATTAGTGACTCATTCTGCTGTTGAATATTCTGGCAGTGATGATGGCTTCACCTCACCTCATCTGTCTGCAACTTTCATTCATGCCTCCCCTATAACCGGTATTTTCTAACACTGATCAATAAAGCCCATAACCAGTTTTAGGATGGCAGCACTCGTGGTCTTAGCCTATGTAATAAGTGCTTAGTATGCACATTATTTTTATTGGCTTGATCATTTATTCAGGAAATACATATTGAACAACTGCTATGGCACAGGCTCTGCAGTGAGGCAGTGAAGATGTGTGATCCACAGCATAGCCCCCATCTCATATTGGTTCACACAGTCCCATGGGCTTAGAGTCAAAGAAAGCAGCTGACAGGATACCATTAACTAGGACAGAATGCCGCAGAAGAATAGAAGACAGGTGGAAAAGGAGGCAGGCGTCACTTCTCGGAGTGTTTCATATACGATGTTTAAATGTCTAAATGTAAGCCAAAATGACAGGAAGACACTGAAAAGTTCTAGGCAGAGGAGTTACTTACATGACCAAACCCAGATACAGAAAGAGCAGTCCCGCAAGAAGGCGGAGACTAGTAAGGGGGCGGACATACGAACCTTGGTCAGAAACAGTGGAGCCCGACCTGTGGGAGAAGGAATAAAGAAGGGCTTGATTTCCTAGAAATCAGAGTTGTAAATAATTTGACAGGTGAGAGGGTGATGGGGGGTAGAGTCAGGATGGTGCCTGTGAGTCTGACTTGAATAAATAAACAATGACACCTAATGCATACGTGGAAGGCAGGACGCGGAGAGTGGCAGGGACATGGCCGGCCTGCCTTGGGAGGTGTCAGGTTTGCACCTCAGTGAGCCACTTGTGAGTGGAGTTGTCCTTAAAGATCTAGGAGCATTTATTTGAGTTGTTCAAAATTATGACTGAGCTTTAGTTTATTTGCCTTTTTATTAGTACTCATCATTGTACTTTGAACAACTTACCTTGGTCTCAAGGTATTTTTGATTGCACAGGTTACAGAAATGCTTGTTCTTGTAGTGTTTTTGTTCTGCATCCTGTCTTTGAGTTTTATCTACATAGTTATGTAAAATAATTTGGTCTTATTGTTACTTACTATAAATATACTACATTTAAAAAAAATCCATTCCACATTGATGGCTGCACCAACTGTTTCCAGTTTAGGGCTGTTGCAAAGAAAGCTGCTATGGCTATTCTTGTATGTGCCTTTTTTGTGGACATAAACACTTATTTCATTAGATGTATAAAAGTACACATATAATTTCTAGTTTCTTCACCTTAGCACCAAATAATTCTGCTTAGACAAAAATTTCTGGTTACACATAAAAATGTACATATCACATGTAAATGGATGGATGGATAGATAGATGAAGGAAGGAATGAAGGAAAGAAGGAAAAAAAGATTGGATGAGTCTAGATAATTTTCTCTAATTGTAATAGATCCAGTGCTATGAGAGAAAAATAAGTCGGATACTAAAGTTTAGAATGAGAAAATATTTGCAGAAAGTTTGACAGGAATGAATTTTACTTCTTTCAAAATCCTTAATTTTTTTATTAACCATTTATATTGTCAATTACTTTAAAATTGGCATAAAATTATTAAATATATTTTAACCGCAACTTACAGTATCCAGTTGCTCCTTGAAAATCCTTCCTATATTTGTTTTTCAAATACTGTACTAGATTTTTTTTCCCTCAATTATGTGCCTTTTTAATACAGTGAAAAGATTGATGGGAGAAAAAAATTAATGCTTATATTTCTTAAAAGAGTGAAATACTTAAATTCAGTTGTAATTCTCAAATGCCCTAAAGAACCTCAGTTTTCATCAACAGCTTTGCAGGTCACCCCAGGAACTTCTCTAGGCAGTTAACCGTTCTGTTATCAAGTTGCCCTTAGAAACAGCAACAAGAAAGCATTTACCTCTGTTGGTGGGTTTTTAAAAAGTCAATGAAAATGAAGCAGTTTCACAGTCTATGTCTAGTTGGTCCTTTAATTTAGATTTCCCCTTATTTTTGCAGATACTTAAAGCTTCAGAAAGACTGCCCCCACTTCCACAGGAGGACCAGCCTAACCATACGCTCCAAAAGATGGCTGTGATAGATCTTGTGAAGTAATTACTGAGCAGATCAAGATCTTTGGGAATGAACACTAAAGATGTTTTGAATGAATCATAGTCCACTGGCATTTTAGTGTATTTTTTTAGAAACAAAAATTACATGTAATGTTACGTTCCTGCATGTCCTTTCTTGATAGCGTTAGTGAATCCATTGCATTTTCTTTTGTGTGTGTGACTCAGCTTTTAGTCCTACCTACATTGATGTGCATTTTCCAGACAGCAGTTAATAATTATATTGATGATGTAGCGGCAATTGTCTTGGCAGAGTTTTAATATATATTATTAGGAATTAACACTGTGTTCAACTGATTTGTACAAACTGCATTAAACGGGATTTAAATGCTGTACCTTGCATTAACACCCTTGAAAACACTAATAGAGGTTATCATTATCTGTGAAGATTTGAGTTGTATATATCTGCACTGATATCCTTAAAAAGAAAGTCTTTATTAGCTTTGAGTACTCAAGGTGGAACTCAAAATTTCAGATTCCTTTAGCTTTTAGCTCATTAAATAGAGAAAATAATATTTCAGTGAAAGTTTTAAATTATCGTGGTTAATTTATTTTTCAGAATGACGAGGGGAAACTGAAATTCCTCATTAGGGCATAGAGAAAAGACATGGCCTGCTATATCACACACAAAACGCTTTTTAGTAACTTGGATTAATGTTATAATAGCTGTTGTCCATTTAGTACTTGTTTAAATTTTAGAAAATCAATATAAATTACTGGTGCATAACTTAAAGTTTGCTCTGCCTTTGGGTAAGTAGGTGATGCTCTCCTGGCACCAAGGACGGCAGGTGCTCTCCCCAGTAAGGTTACCCACACCCCTCGCGGGGTTGTTTTGTGGGTGTGGAGAGCCACACACGGAACCACACACCTGCTGTTCTTCCACACGTACGAGCCTTTTCCTTTTACACTGAAGTGTTTCTTCTATTTTTAATGTGGTTCATTTGTGGCTCAGAAATAGTTGCTGTGATGAAAATTTTCATTCGTTAGCAAAGAAGGTAGCTATAACATCCTTTTGAAAGGACCATAAGCTACATAAAAAAGCCATAACAAGTGGTTCTATTTACTAGTCACGGATAGCTCTTGATTATGTTAACATTGACGATAAGGTAATGTTTTTCCTGCTTTTAGGGTTAAAATCAAAAAAGGTTTTATATTTTCATCATTATAGATCATAATGTAATGTTATAATACAGTAAGTTATGCATGCTAATCTAATGTGTAGTGAAACCCCAAATAATAAGAAAAGCAATAATTTTCTAAAGCTGTGATATGGGTAATATAAATTCTAATAAAGCTCTTACTTCATATTGTGAATCATAGAACACTACTTTTTATAAAGCCATATATATTATTTTTTGTTTAGGGAAACTTAGGAGTGACATAGAAAAGATAAATGAATAAAATAAATTCTACTGGATTTTTGTATATGATCATCTCTAGAAATAGAGGATTCATTATGCTGGGGTCAACTTCAAATACTTTTTAATTCCAAATATCTGAATTAATGAGCCTTTACAAATATATGCCATGCTGGGCAACATCAGTGGATTTTCTAAAAATAATGTAAATGTCTTTCTGTCTAATGTTATTTGAGTGCAATAAAATGCAGAATTCTTCTCTATATTGTCATTATTCTGAAGTATACTTTTTATTTCGTTACATAATAGAATTGGTTCATTTTGGACTTACTGGTATTTTGGAATACTATAAGCATTTTGGTGACTAAAATCACAAAGGAATACCTTTAACCCCTTCCCTAACCTGTTTCTGGTAGATTATGTTTATTTTGTTTAAAATTTACCATTATGCTCCATTTCTGGGGGCAGGATTACAATGAAATAGCCCCAGTGCCCATCTTTTGCAGGTTTTTGTTCAGTCCTTGTTTGGTAATTCCCTGGGAAGGCCGCCTCTGCCTCTCTCCCTGTGCCTTTTTGATCCTCTGACCATCATCCTGGGAGGATATCATCCTGGTTTGAGCTTCTCGAGTTGTAGAAAGTGTTGTTTTCTCCACCATGCCTAAAAGAAACAATCAAAATAAGACTTGACACGAAGGGTGAGCCGATTCACTTCCACCGACTGCACTTCCTCTGTTAAGAGCTTCATGGGTGTGAGGGAGTTGAGTTTCCCAGCAGATGGGTGTCCTATTCGCAGACCAGGAACAGGGTGAGGCTGAACTGCTGCCAGCCCGAGGCCATTCACGGGACCCTGGAGTGAACACCCAGCACCAGAGAACATGTTTCTGATGGTTGTGTAGGCATTGCTGATGCCACTAGAAAGACAGCTCCTTGAGACTTGATGCTTTTCTTCAATCCTGCATCCCTGATGCCAACGAAAGTGCATCCTATTGAATGATGGATGCATTGCCTAACTTAATGATGAGGTTGTAGTTAATAAGATTGAGGTCTTTTTGTTTTGTTTTGTTTTGTTTTGTTTTGTTTTAAATTCCTAGGTGCCTTCTGTAGCACTGGCCAGAAAGTGTACAGCAGTCAAATTTATAAAACATACTCTGCATAAGTCAAGACCTGACACTCTTTAGGCCTTTTTTTCTTTTTCTAGAAAAGTTAAAAATGGCACAGTGGAAAGATCATATGCTTTGAAATGATGTAAATGGCTGACCTTGATAATTTCGGGCATTCTACTTTCTCAGCTTCCTCCTTTGCATAGAGAGAGAGACAAGACCTTTCCCTGTTGGGTGTCATGGACAAGAGGCATATGCAATGTGCTTAGCATGAAGCCTGACACTGTAGCTTTCTAAGTTAGTCCCCTTCCTCTCACGTAGGGCTTCAAGGGAAAACAAGGCTTGATCTGTAAAAAGTCCTTTCTTGCATCAGAAGCCTGCCTCAGATTTACTTCTCATGTTCCCCAAATGAAATGCTTTATAGGAATCAATATAGAAAACTAGGAACCAAAAAGTCAAGTGCTCCATGATAGCATCCATGCTCCCACCCTGGACTGCGCCCACATCCTCTCATGTCTGCTGTGAGGAAGGGCCAGAGTCTCTGATTTTTTATCAGTCTCCCAAACTGCTCCATCCCCACACCAACATATGCATACACACATGTTCCTAGAAATACCCAAAGACCCGATAAATACCTCCTGCGACTACAGTCAATGGATCCACCTTGAAAATTCACTAGATGCTAACCTGTATTAAACGATAGGCCAGATGTAAGGTTATAAACAAAGGCGGCAGCTTGTTTACTAACGCGAGGCCAGGTCACGTGCTGGTGTCTTCCCTGTGAGATGGCTGTACTTTGGCTAGTGTGGGTTCTCGGTGGGTTTCACTGTGTTTGGTAACCCTGTTTGTGGACAAGACACTAAGTGTGATTGATTCCCTTGGTGAAAAGCTGACAGAAATGGGCTCTTGGGTTCAGGTCAGGCACCTGCCAGTGGCTTACCTGTGTGTGTGTGTAAAGTCCTTAGAGGAACAAGACTAGTGTTCTCTGTCACGTGACACACTCCTTTAAAGCACATGGTGCCTATTATAGTCTTACGTTTTTAGGAGACAATAGAAAATATTGAACAAGCTTTTTAAAAAATTTATTGGAGTGACATTGGTTAATAAAATTATATTAGTTTCAAATGTACAAATCATCTGTATATTGCCTTGTATGTTCACTATTGTCACCAGATATTTGACACCCTTTACCTGTATCTACCTCCCTCATCCCCCCTTTGATGAGGCCTTCTACCTTCCCCAGTTTGTCTTCATTCTCATATAGTGCTTGACGTGGTAAAGATCACTCATATCTACTCTTACAGAGGAGAAACCTGTAGCCTGGCACCTGATACCTTGTCACTGCTCAGTGACTTTGATAAGTAATACAAATGAGTCTAATCTTAATATTTTTAAACAAAGTTTGTATGCAAAGAACTCAGAATTTAGAAAAATTTAATTGTTTGCCCAGAAATACGTTTTTTAATTATATCGATTCAACTTTATTAAATATAATCCTGTATTTTGAGATATTGAATGGTGATTTTCACAGTACTTATTTCGTTTTGTCTTTGCTTTCCAGAAACAAATAGAAAAACAGATGACCCAGGACAAAAAGAAAAAGGTGAGCTTATCAAATTACCAGCCTTTCAAATGTACCTCTGAAGAAGTCATCAGATCATCCGTAACCAAAATGATAGTTTCCTTTTATTCACTAGTTAAGATTAATTGCCACTGGGTTTAGTATTTCATTGATTTTTCTGGACAAACATTAATATTCTACATAGACATTTATAGCTAAGGCTCTGGAAATAGATTGCCTGTCTTCTAATACTAGTTTTGCCATTTTTATGTGTCCTTGAGAATTACTTAACCTCTGTGCCTCAGTTTTCTCTTTTTTCATCAGCTTCAGAAACCATGTTGTGTTCTACAACAGTAATTAAGTAAAAATACGTGTAGAGTGCTTAAAGTAGTGTCTAGCACAGGCAAAGCACTTAGGAAATGTTAAATTGTCACCTGTGTTGGTAACTGTACACAGTGCATTATCTTTTTTCAAGGAATTCTAACTTGTTTGGAAAGGGGGATATGCAAAATAGTTATATTCGTGTAGAAAAGATCGTCTCTGCCTTCTAAGAGTTTATTACAAAGGCATTCTAATTAATTTAATAACTCAGTGCAATTTTAACTTATAAAAGTTTCTAAACTTTGAGTTAGGAGCTGTTTTTAAAGTTAAAAAATTATATGGATGATCACAGCACAGTGGTTGTACTTTTAGTATCAATTGAATGATAAAATCTTCAGTGATTAAATATTACAATTTTAGGAATGCCTTTAATTTGTAGTGGTGAAAGCAGTGTTATATTGAAAAGATACAGGGCACATAATGTACAAGATCTAACCTACTTAGTATATAAATAATACGTGATGAGCATATGGAGTTGCTGGCCTCTGGCCATAGTCCTATAGCTCTGAGGCTGGAAACTAGGCATCTAACTCATGCATTTTTTTCTGATTTTTTTAAATTTTTTATCAAAATTATATGGAATACAGTTTTAAAAGTTATGACTTAAAGAAAAACAGTAGTCAGCTGTACTACTACTCTCTATCCATGAGTCCCATTCCCAGCTTCTTTCAACTGTTTCTCCTCTGTCCAAATAGCTTGTTCATTCTGCATTTTCTCCTCAGTATTGGAAGCTGTCGGTTGACTTTTGTGTATAGAGGACTGGGATTTAGCTCAGTCATCATGCACAAGCTCTCCATGCTGCCTTCCCTTCTCACTCTTCCAGTACCTTCGTGACATACGATGTTAGCGATAGGCACTAGGGAGAAAAAACAAAGCAGGTATCGGCAGCTTTTGATAGAACTAATCACTTCCACTATACCAGAACACTTCCTGCGCTTGGCCTGCCACATAGCACATTCTCTAGGCTTTTCTACTCTGTGTGGTTTGATTTTCCTCAGCCACTTTGGAGGGACGCTCTGCATCTCGCAGACCATCCAACATAAGAGGGCCCCAGGACTCAGCCCTCAGAGAGTTCGATTTACACGCACTCCCTTGATGATCTTATCTAATCTCATGGCTTTAAAGATCTCACTATGTCGAAGATTACTGCATTTACCATCAGCTTGGGTTTCTTCCTTGAACTCTAGGCTGGCATATCCACTCTCTGCCTGACGACCGCAATCTGATCATTGCTTCAAACTTAAGAGGTGTAACCCTGAACCCCTGACCTTCTCCCTCTACAAATCCCACTCCTCCTGTAAATGTTCTCTTTCGTGCCTCCCCGTTAGGCCATCGGCAGACCCTGCCAGCCTTCTCTAGAATACATCTGGAATCCAACTACTTCCTGCCCACTACATCACCTACTCGCTACCCCCAGGATCCAGCCATGATGACCATCTTTTGCTTGGATTATTCCAGTTTTCTCCTAATTGGTTTCCTTGCTTCCACTATTGTCTCTATAATCTTTCTCAATATAGTAGCCATATGCTGCTTTTAAACCTAAATCTTATCCTATCGCCTAGATGTCTCCAGCATCTTCATATCTTCCTCAGAGTGGAAACAAAGAAAGTCCTTTGCAGTGGTTTAAAAGGCCTCACACAATCCCTTCTCTCTTCTTCCAGTTTCCTCCCTAACCTCAAGAGCTATACCTCTCTCCTTTGCCGATGCTACTCCAGACGCACTGGCTTCCTTGCCAAGCACACACTGGACGCAGGGCTTTGCACTGGGCATTCCCGCAAGGCTGAGCATTCTCCCCTGATCTCCACCAGGCTCACTGCCTTAGTCTTTGTTCACCTCTTGCCCTCTCAGGAAGCCTCCCTACCCATCTGATTTCAGATTGTAACCCCCTTACACTCTGTTTCCTTGCTTGCTTTTCTCCATAGCAGTTACTACCATGTGATTGTCTTTGATAGTTTAATTCTTGGTATTTATTTTCTTCCCACTGAAATCAAATTTCTATGAAGACACGTTTTTGTCTGTTTTGTTCACTGCTCCATTTGCTGTGCCTGGCACCTGGTAAGCACTCAGTAAATAATTGTTGAAGGAATTTCTATTATTTTTTAATTACTAGGGATTAATATGAATAGACATTAAAGGCTCTATAAGACCTAAACTGTAGTAGTAAGAATCAGACCCAGATAGCACTCCTAGGATGGGAGACCCAAAACTTGACTGGGAGAGCCAAAACTGTGGGAAATTTTTGGGGCACCAAACACTTTAGTCACCCTGGGGTAAGAAGACTCTGCTGTTGCCATCCCTAAAAAAAACAGCGATCATTTGGTCTCTTCTGTGACTTAAGTGTCTAAGTCAGTGGACCCAGGAAATTGTCATGTTCACACTCTTTGGAGCACAGAACTAATAAGAAGAAAACTTGTATTTAAAAACACTTTAACTTTCAGTTTCTTCATCCAGACGTGAAAGATACTGATTCTTATGTCTTATAAGGTATACTTTTACATGTGGAAGGATAAAGTGAAAATAATAAATGCAATTTGCTACTATTATCATGATCTAAACTTCAGCCTACTACTATTATTTTTCAAATATTTGGACTTTGGGTTGCTTTTGATTAGCAGTTAAATTAGTTGATTTGGGGATATGACATAAGTGTGCCAATTTTAAACTTTTGTTAAAACAAGACTTTTAAAACATAAATTTATTATGTACTATAATAAATTTTAAAAGCAAAGGTATTTTTAGCCCAAAAAGTAAGACTTAATTTAAGAATAAAGAATTTTTTTTAATTGAATAAACTTAGCTTTACAAAAATCACTAAAATAATCCACATCACCCAGTTTGCCTTGGGCCAATAAATATTTTATGATGAGGCTTCAAGACAAAGACCACTAATGTAGACTGAGGCTGCTCTTTGGACCAAATTTACTCAAGTCTTACTCTGTATCCTGGACAGCACCCAGAGGATGACAGAGAAGGGACAAAATGCTCTGTGCTTTCTTGTTTTCCTGTCTTACATTGGTTAGGGAAATAAACACTTTTAAGGAAAGTCCTGGTGGTCTTGATAGCCCCTTATTTTTACCTTTCTCCCCATCATGTTGTCAAGGGTTGAGTTATATGTCGAATTCAGACCTTCCCTACAAATCACATCTGCATTACAATTAAAGACAATTGCATATAATTTTTTTAAATTTCAAATTTCAATGGCTTAAACAAGATAAGAGTTTATTTCTTATCCACATAAATAACCTAGGACCAGTTTTGTGGCTCATCAGGGATCAGCTCCTCTCTTGCCATTTTCCCATCCTTAGTTCATAACCTCATGTTCCAAAAGGGCTGCTCTAGCACCAGTTATCAGAGCCACATCCAGATAATAGGAAGGAATGAAAGAGAAGGAGTAGTAGGCTTCATAGAATAATGATATTTAACTGACAGAATTTTATGAAAGCTAAAATTCAGTATTCTGGTTCTAAAGAAGAAGGAAATATTGAATATTGAGAGAAATCAGCAATTTGTAGGCTTACATAAGCTGTATTTCACTCCTTTCCATTTTTTAGGAAAATGGCTACTGTTCTATGCTAAAAAGTTTGATAGGACATCAGAGTATGTTTATTAAAAGACTATCAACTTATCTTTTACAAAAAAAAATGCTGATTTATTTATTCATTTAAATACGTGCATGCCTGCTACATGCCAGGCACTATTCTAGGCAAATGGACATAGGTAGGAAGTAAGACAGACAGGATTCCTGCTTTCACAGTGTGTACATCTCACAAGGGAGTCCCGTGACACACATACAGACTGAAGCAATAATAGGCTCTGAAGGAAACAGCAGGAGAGGGCTGGAGGGAGAAGGGAGGGAAGGGAAAAAGGTCTCAGGAGGGTTAGTAATGCGTGCAAGGCTATGTGAATGCTCAGCCAAGGGCACTCGGAGCAGAGGAGACGTCTATGCAAACATCCTGAGATGGGAATGAAGGGTCTGGGAAGCTGGAGCACCCTGAATAACCCAACAGTGTGTGTGATGCAGTCGAAGAGAAAGTCAGGAACCAGGCTATGTCAGAGTCTGGACATTTTGCTTCATCCAGTGGGATTCCATACCCAGCCATGTAAGTGTCAGCACCAACCAGAGCCTTTCTCATTCACATACTGACTGGTTGGCTCCTGGGCACATTCTCAGAAAGGTAGAGAGAAGGGAGAGTGGATTGTGGCATTGTTTATTGCACATAGTGAACACTGGCACCCCCGTCCCAGACTGCTCACTCTCCAGAGGCTCTGTTTCATCCTTAGGGGCCATGCCTCCTTTTCTGCAAGGCCTGGGACTCAGCACAGTGTTATCCTCCAGGGTTCTGATCCTAAAGAGAACTTCCCAAGTGGGGCTGCTTCTTCATGGAAACAGTGGAATCAGTGTGACAGCTTCTCTTGATTGGTTCATCACGCCTCATCATGCAAAACTCATAGTTTCCATCAGTACCTACCAGAAGTTATTTGTAACTACAGTGTGTTTTTGAGTGCAAAATGCAGGAATAAATGTTACTACAGATTTATTGAAAACTCTATTTGAGCAAATGGTTAGCTTTGGGAATTCCTTTTTTTTTTTTTAACTCAGATTTATGTGATGCTGTTAACAGGGAAAAAGGAAGGGGAAGTCTTCTATTTTTGGAATATGCAGTAAAAACATTAAATGTGTTTTAATAGTTTGACTTCAGTTTCATCATATAGAAATGGAGATTTTTTTTAAATAGTAATTATAAATTTGCCTTAAGATGAATTATTAGGTTTTAAGTTTGCCTAATTTTCTACTCGTATCATCATCTTCCTTTAAATATACTGATAAGGAAATACTGATGACAGTGGAGAATTTTTTTTTTGTTTTTACTTATAATTAATAATGATATGATTCCTTTATTTTAGAGAATTAGATCTAGTTTATTTTGATAGTGTCACGAGTTTGGGATAGGGTTTATTCTGAAATAGTCCCACACTTGGAAATGCCAGATTCTTAAATTGAATCTGATTATTTATATTTGTTTTAGATAAAATTGCTATATCAGTTTCTCCCCACTGGATGTCATCTTTTCCCATAGATTCCATATTTCATAATAATAAAATATGAGTGTTAGCTACAAAGTAATGTGATGCAAAAATGGCTTATTAAGATGTAAAATACAAACAAGGATTTTTTATTCATTTACTCAGTAACATATTTGAGTACCTATTGAGTACCAGGCCTTGTTTTAGGCACTGGGGCCAAAGCAGTCAATAAAAACAAAGCCCAGTTATCATGGTACATTTTCGTGTGTGTGTGTGTGTGTGTGTGTGTGTGTGTGTGTGTGTGTGTAGATGTGCGATTAGAATGTAATAGGCAGTGATAACTGTGGAAAAGAACATAAAACAAGACAAGAGTACAGAGAATGACAGTGGGCAGGAGTCTTGCTCTAGAGATAGGCCTCTTGGACACTGACATTTGAGGATGCAAGGGAGTGAGCTGTGCAGACACCTGGAGAAGAATGTTCCCGGGTCCAGTAGCATGTTCATAGTCCTGAAGGTGGGCTGCGCTTAGCGTGTGTGAGGACTGGTGAGGAGATGTGGCTGGTGAGAGTGTGAAGGGAGAGGGCAGTGTGAGAGGAGTGTGAGAGGTCACAGAGGTTGCAAGGATCCGAAGGATCCTAATCACAGCGGCCCTTGAAGAGCGGCTTTGTCTGTTATCTTGAGGGAGACTGGAAGGCACTGGGAGATTCTAAGCTGAAGATTAATATGATCTTCCTTGTTTTAAAAGGCTAATTCTCGCTCTAGGGTGCAAGATTGGAAGCAGGAAGACCACTTAGACAATTGTAGAAGTCCAAGTGAGAGATGATGGAAACCAGGTTTAGGATGTGGGGTAGACAGAAGTGGTGAGTGGTGGCTAGATCTGCATACGTTTGCATGGAGAGTCACTAGAATCTGCTAATGGATATGGAGTGAGAGAGAGGAAGCAAAACTGACTCTAAACCTTAAAAGATGTGCTTTAACAAATTCAATGAATATAAAAGTATGCAATATGTTATTGATTTAATATAAATCAAATGTCTCTTATTTGAGGATTGGTGAGGCTTTAAAGAAATTTGAGGAGCAACAGGATACCCATGCTGATAAAACAAAACATGTTTTTGCTTGTGCGTGAACGTGTGTGTGCGTGAGTGTGTGTGTGTGTGAGAGAGAGAGAGAGAGAGAGAGAAAGAGAGAGAGAGAGAGAGAGAGAGAGAGAATGTATTTAGATCAGGGACTTTTCTTGAAATTCTCCTTTGATTAGACCAATATTTCATATCCAATTATGTTATTTATTACCATTAAGGATATTCATAAACAGTATATTTTGGGAATGTCATTAAGAAGGCATTTAAAGATTTGTATTCTTTAAAAAGTAACACTCAGTGCCTTAACTGAACACCAGATGGCACTAGAAAACAAGTCACATTTAACACTAAATTTTTCTTTATAGAAATCACATATGTCATGTAATTTAAAGAAAAGGCTGAGATGGCTGTGTTATAGCTAGTAAATTGCTTGCTGCAGCTAGTATCTCATATGAATACTCCTGTGTTTTCCATGGTCATGAGGAAAATAGATAGAACCAGCAAGGGCAATAATCAAGCCTAAAGAAGTTTTTTTTTGTTAAAAAAATTCTGTAAAGTTTTTCCTGGGAGATTTTATATATATGTATGTATGTGTGTATATATATATATATATATATATATATATATATATATATATACACACACACACACACACCACACACATACATACATATACATATACATATATATTTTTTATTTATATATAAATATTTATATATATACATATATATATATAGAAATGTTTATATACACACACATACACACATTCACACATATATGACGTATTTGAGCAAAAATGGAGAATATTCTCCTGAGAATTAAAAGCTGGACTCCTTAGTACAACACATAGAGCACCTCACGATCTAGCTCCTGCTTCTGGCTTTCCTTTGTTCAGAATTCTCTTCCATATTTTCCCATTTCACATTCACCTGGCGAACTCCTGTTCCCCAGAACTGCTCTTAGAGTCTACCTCTGTGCTGACTGGAGTATCCCCATTGCTACTCCAGACCAGAAGATGTGCTTCTCTAGGGTCCCAGATAAATCCCTGTGCTTACAAATTTTTAGCATATATTTTGAGTTTTCCCTTTAGTTTTTAGGAAAAAAAAAAAAACTTCTTAAGGGTGGGAACTGTGACCCCCATAACCCCCAGCATTTGTCAGCATTCTCCAAAGAAACAAAACCAATGTGATTGTGTGTGTGTGTGTCTAGAAAGGGAAGGAAAAGTAGAAAGAGACAGAAGACAGACATAGAGATTTGTTTTAAAGGATTGGCTCATGTGATTATAGAGGGTAGCAAGTCCAAAATCTGCAGGGTGGGCAGGCAAGCTGGAGATCCGGCGTAGAGCTGATGTTGCAGCTGGCTCCAAAGGCAATCTGGAGGCTGGGTTCTCTCCCCTTTACGGGAGGTGAGGGGTCTTTTTCTTTTGGCCTTCAAATGATTGAGGAGGCCCACCCACACTATGAAGGATAATCTGTGTTATTCAAAGCGTACGTATTTAACCTAGTTCCTGTTTGCCTGGAGAATACTCACTTGGTGGTGTTAGCGGCTGGGGCGTTTACCCTGAGATAACTTGTGGATTACAACAGCCCTTACCTAACCTTACCTCCAAAATTTGCCATGAAATATCTCACTTTTATTATTATTTTCTCATCACTCTAGTACATGGATAGTTTTTAGAAACAAATAACATTCTATTTATAGTATTCTATTTTTAATAGTTCAATCACTGAAAATGACAAATCTAGAAAACATAGCATTCCTGCACTTAATGTTAAATGAATGCTGGCCACGAACTGCACTTTTTTTTTTTTTCTAAATGGGAAAAGGTTAAATGTTAATCTTATCTAAAAAATACTTTCACAGCAACATCTAGTCATGTTTGACCAAATATCTAGGTACCATGGCCTAGTGAAGTTGACCCATAAAATTAATCATCACATCCCCCTGTTAGCACTTAACCATAACATAATAGGAGCTGAATAAATAGCGATAGCATGAAAAATGTGGTAAATCCCCTTTCCTTTACTTATCTGTTCATCTAATGGTGATATATGCTATACTGATGATGGACAGAAAGAGTATATAACCAGAAATATCAAAGTATGAATGAACTTTTAAGCATGTCCAATGTACTACATTTTAAGTTATTTTCACATAGGTTCTCATTTAGTTCTTCTCAAAATATCTTGTGAATTAAGTATTTTACAGCCATTATTTCTTCAAGTATTGTTTTCTTTCTCTCTCTGCTATTTCTGGTATCTATACATTATAGGAATCTATTACATGTCGGACTGAATGATGATGTTCCACAGGTTTCTGAAATTCCATTAATTTTAAAAAAATTTTTTTCCTTTGGATTGTATAATTTCTGTTGCTCTATCTTGAAGCTTAGTGATTCCTTCTTTTGCCATTTACTATCTGCCATTGAGCTCATCTAGTAAAATTTTCATTCCAGCTACGATTCTTTTCCACTATAGATTTATAATTTTTTATCTGTTTCCTCCTTAATGTCATGTTTTTCTTTAATTTTTTGAACTCATTTGTAATCACTGATTTGAAGTATTTTTCTGATAAACCCAGTATCTGGGCACGCTTGGAGGCAGTTGATATTGACTATTGTTTTTGATTTGTTTGTTTGTTTGTTCTATTTTGTTTTTTTATAACTGAGGATGTCTCAGGAGATTCCTGTTATTTGCATGTCTAATAATTTTTGCTTAACAGATGGACTGTGGATATAATTTGTGATAGCAACTCTGGAATTTCTTTTGCTTTTTAATGAGGATTGTTGGTTTCTAGTAGACTTGGTATCTAGTTAATTTGCCTGGACTCAAACTGAAAATTTGTTTTTTCTGCAGTATGAAACAGTACTGCCTCTGCTCATGTGTTTTGACTTCCAGCTCTGTTTTTTAAGTTTAGCACTCTGGTGGATGGTTGTGGAGATACCCTGTGCCTGCATAGTCCAATGATCTGCTATAAATTTGGGCAGAATTTATACTCAGGTGCGGGGGCTTGCATCTGGGATTCGCCATCTAAATTATCAATTGTTTTGCCAACCCGAAGTTTGCCGTCTTATGCCTCAAGCCAGTAGGGCTTCTGTTTTCTGCTTTCCAAACTGTATTTATTGAGAAATATATTCAGGCAAAACAAAACAAACTTGCAGATTTCACCAGAAGCAGTTCCGTCTTTCAAAGACAAATTTCTTTAGTAGTTAGCCTCCAAGAAGGACCTAGTGAGTTTTGCCTCCTAGCATCCATGCCTTTATGTAGTCCTTTCTTCATTGAATAGGGCTGACCTCTGTCACCAATAGGGCATTGCAGAAATGACAGTGTAACTTCCAAGGCTAGGTCATAAAAGACACTGGCAGCTTCTGCCTTGCTCGTCTTTGATCATGTGCTCTGGGAAAACCAGCTGCCATGTCATGAGAATATGCAAGCAGCCCTTTGGACGGGTC
The DNA here is from genome assembly GCA_004027375.1 of Macroglossus sobrinus. NCBI lineage: Eukaryota > Metazoa > Chordata > Mammalia > Chiroptera > Pteropodidae > Macroglossus > Macroglossus sobrinus. The sequence continues at coordinate 98,248 of PVKZ01003076.1, forward strand.
TGTGTAGCAAGAAGCTTGTGTCAGATGACAGTTGTAAGGTGCTAAGCTGGGGGTAGTTTGTTTTTCAGTCATACAGTTGACTCTTAAACAATGCAGAGGCTTTAGAGTTGCTGAACCTTCACACTGTCAAACATCTGCATGTAACTTTTGACTCCTCAAACACTGAGTTGTCCCTTGGAATCTGCAGGGGATTGGTTCCAGGACCCCCTGTGAAACCCAAAATTTGTGGACACTCAAGTTCCCTATATAAAATGACGTAGACCAATTCTTGGTGTTCCACAGCCACAGATTCCCTGCCGAGGATTGAAAACAGTATAGAAGTTTATTGAAGAAATATCTGTGTGTGTGTGTACCTGCACAGTTCAAAACCTCTGTTGTTCAAGGATCGATTGTATAATCACTCCAATGCCCTTTAGTTTCTGCTTACTCTTCCATTGGGTTTCTTGGAGTTCCTCATGAGATTAGAAAGTTATCCGTCAGCCAGAGATTTGGGCAGAGTTCACATGAAGATTTTGAATCTCAGCCCTTCTGTAGCTCTCCTACTTCCCAAATTTCCCCTTTAAATTTCCATTTGTTTTGTTGCTCAGTGAGGAGAGACACAGTTTTCCACTACCTGGCTTGGAGCGGTTGGGGAGCAGCACCCCCATGCAAGAACACTGCAAACTCACCTTTCTTATCCAATGTAGAAACAGTCTTTCAAAAATTAACTTTTCTATTCATAAGTTTCTACCTGTTTTTGGTCATTTTCCAGTGCCTTCAAATAGTTATTTTAGTGGTTTCAGTGATAGTTCATTGATTTAATGAAAGACTAATATTATACTGAATATTAGAGAAGCTGGCTATCTCAAATTTGTAAGCCATTCTGGATTCTTTATTGCCTCTTCATATCTTTTTTTTTCCTTTTTATTGTTGATTTTCAGTGGTGTCATTTATGTTACTGATATTAGCCCCTTGTTGGTTTTTATATTGCAAAAATATTTTTTCATTTGTTTTTATCTATTTACTTCATGTACGATGCATTACAGATACATAGTGGTTGGAGTAAATGAATGTATGAATGAACACACGAGAGAATGGGTTCTCTGATCTCTTATAGTGCTTTGCACAGGTTCAACAATATCGTCTTGCTTTCATATACTTTTCAATTATAAACTAAAAAAAATGTACAAAACCATTGGACAGCTTTGATTCAGATGGCTTGGGAGCTTGGGAAGTGTGAAATATGGTCCTCCCCTCAAATAATGTATTCATTTAACTTTGTGAGATAAAACCTGTGGTACCTGGCTGTGAAGACATCTGTCATCAAGCTTCAGTCATTTCATCTGCAGGGCCTTTCCACAGGTGCACATGAGTTCCACAGAGTCATCACTGCCTTGAACTCAGTTACTTCACTGTCAGCATGTGTAGGTCTTCTGACTTTACCTGCCCACTGGAGGTGCTCTGGTTGATTATTTTTAGCAGACCCTAAAACATTCTATATTCCTCATTCTTAGTACCAATAGCCCACTTAGATGTAGCCTGGGCTGGCGATTCAGTTCAGGCCACACTGCTACACCTTCGTAATTTTCCCATATTGTAGAGGAGCAATATAGCAATAGCGCACTTAAACCAACTCAGGGAAAAGCTTTGAAAAAACAATCTCCCTCCCACCCTTGCAGCTGTGAGAAGAGGTTATGAGATAACTGTGGTTAAAGATTTATTATAGTCATTACATTCAACAGCTACGATAGTTTTAGTGGTTCCTAAAATATACCAGCAGTTATTGTCTGATTACTTCTACAGATAAGTTAATTATAGGCGATTTCTGACACTTATACAAGTCTGATTTAGAGAGAAGTTTAATTACAGCAATTTTAGTGATTTAAATAAGCTCAGCATATATTACCAGTCTCAGCAAATGTAGTAGAACTTTAACTGTGTTGAAATACACATTTTCTTTATTTTTATTTTTCATTTCATGATTTTAACCATACTGTAGTACAAGTAATAATTCGGGACACCTGTTTCCACCAGAGTGACTAGTTAGTCAAACACGCCACAGGACAATAACAGCAAATTCTTTGCTGTCATTAAAATCCCATTCTGATGCTTCCCATTGGCACTCAACATTTTACAAAGGTAATTTCCATAATGATTGTGACAATATGAACAGGAAAGTTAAATGTTTCTTATGCAAAAAAACTCAGATATAAGTGTGTTTTAAAATTATGTTAGGATCTAAGTTCTTTTTTTAATTGATGAGAACTATAACCATGTCTTCTAATCTACCCATTGTTTCTTTGTATACTGAAGCAGATTAAAGACTAACACATTGGCCACATATACTCAAGCTAGCTTAAAATTAAGCTTTCAAAAAATGCGCCCTAAAAAGACAGTGCTATCAGTAGTTGAGTATATTCATTTACTTAAACAAAACTTCAGATTGGAGAGTGTATGAAAAGTGCGTTACTGAAAATTACTTCAGTCTGATTACAGAGTCTCCCTGATAGCATTTATCATTCTTCTGAAATAATGGTGGGTTGTAGTGGCATTTACAGCAGTAATTTTTGCCATATGTTTATGTTTTTTACTTAAAAATCAAGTATGAGTTGACAATAGAAAGTATTAGTGAAAATAAATTGAACCTTCTCTGTTACAATCAGGGTGATTTTCTCACACTCTGCCCAGGAAACAGGTCAACCACTTTCCTCGACACCCTGGAATGTCAGCTGCACTTTTCTCTTTTACTAGAATGCTCTTTTTCTTCTTCGTCGTCGTCTACAGCCCTTTGCTTTTGCTGAGCCTGGTCAGCAGTGGGATGCTGCAGGGCAGGAATGGCTGGAGCCTGAGGTGAGACAGACACTCAAGGATGGGACAGAAAATTAGGTACAAGCAGCAGGTAGGATCTGGGAGGCCAGATAGTAGGCAATTGGCAAATATATCTCGAAACAGAGAGAAGCCGCTCTCACAGGAATTCAGGAGGACATTAGCTGAAAGAAGTATTTCCAAGTAGAGGAGGGACCTTGGATTCCCTCAGAGGCACTGGCAGACTCCAAGCTTCATCACTGGCCTTGCCACGGGCGCTTAGAAGCTGGGCCCGGTTGACCTCGGTTGGGCGTGAGGTCAGTGCAGTGACATCAGGAACACTCATGGTTTATCAACTGCCTTAACACTTTCATTTAACCTTCTACTTTCCTCCTCACCCTCCATCTGGAACCTGTGAAGCTAAACTATAAATAATTAACTGCTATTGAAACCCACATTGCACCCAAACACAACTAGATTCTAATTAGGCACCAGTATATGATACAGCATTTCTTAACCATACCTGTGTATTAGAATCACTTGTGGGATATTTTCGTAAATGCCCCAGGCCCCAGCCACAACTATTCTGATGTCGCAGCTCAGGAACACAGTAACCATAACGTGCAGGTGAGCTGCTCAGCAGGTCAAACTGGTCTATGTCCTAGCATCATGTCAAATAAAAATTTTTCATTGGGTCCCCTTGGTTCAGATATCATTCCTTCCTTGATAATATTTGAATCCCATTTGAAAGGATTGTTTAACTTCAACTATAAAGACAACAAGGGGATTATTTGAGAAGAGGAGAAGCCATCCTGTGAAGACTCGCAAGTTTCTTAAACAGCTCTCTTAAAGATAACTATATGAGCCACAAGTGGTAAACAGACTCAGCTGCACTGGGGATCTGAGGACCACTGCCCACCTCCTCTTCAGACCACTGACCATCTCCTCTTCAGATATTGAGCAGGGCTAGGCAGGTGTCCAGGTCCGAATCTAGCTATAGACCATTTCTCTTTCGTGGTTCATGTCTGTCTCATCTAGAGTCTGTTCTCTCACCTCACACTGGTCCATTCCTTTGCTAAACCTTGCAAATCTGAATCACAGCTAAGAGAATAATGTTAACAAATTCTCGGTTGCCATCTACACATGCTTCAAGCTTTAGGTATTAAAGAACATAATTTTAATCAGTGATATTTTCATAGGTCTAGCTTGTTCTGTTACCATTTGGAATTATTGCATTGATGCTAGCAAGTCTTAATTGGAAGTCTTAATTGTTAGAGAAAACTCATTTAACCATCATGTGTTCATTATAAAATATCTAGGGACCTAGAATATGTCATTTATTCAAGATATATTTCTATTTAGGATGAAGATGTTGGGGGAAAAATATAAACTTAATCAGAAAAAGCAAATGCATGCCACTCTGTTGGGTCACTTTTTGCCTCTCCTGGTGGGGCCTGGCTGTGCCCTGCACGTGGAAGGTGCTCAGCATTTCGTGGGTCATTGTTGTGGACCCATTCTTGGATGGGGCTGGGGAGAACTTTTAAAAAATTCTTACCTTTAAAGTAATAAGAAAACATCACTGAGGCTGTTTCATACATCCACCCTTGTTCCTTGTAAAGATATTAATCATTTAAGGCAAATATGCAGCAATTTATATTGCAGATTCTAAACTCATCTTCAGTCATAAGTACATTTGCCCACTTGGTTATGATAGGATCAGAAAAGACTGTGCATTTTGCCTTTGGGTTAGTTTTTAAGAAGTCAGCATGTGTCAGTGAAGGGAATAAGGGAAGGAATTACACACATTCTAACACCTCGTTTTATACAGCAACTCGTTTATGTTGGCTGAAGTTCAAGTCTCTTTCAGCAGGTCCTGTGTTGCCCCGCTTAGAGCATGGACTGAGGAAAGGCACAGGAGCTTCTAGCTAAGAGGATGATTTATTAGTCTAACAAATGTTTCAGCTTCCTTTGTTTGCCATGCTCTGTGGAGTGCCCTGAAAACAAAGCAAATATAAATCTACGCTATAAGGAGGTAGCAGTTATGAACAAAATGCTGTGGGAGCATGGAGGAGGATCACCCACTGGTGGGGGAATGGAAAGCAGCCCAATTCTTTGTGGAAGGATGACCTTTGAGCTGGTGCTCAGGTATCGAGCAAGGGTTGTACACGTGGAATTTGCTTTGCATCCATCCATGAATTTAGACATTTAATTATTTTTAATGACCGGGTGATGGTTAAAAGGGGAAACAGCTTGTAGACATTTCTACACATAGCCAGCTCATTCTGACTTCAAGATGAATGATGGGGATGCTCTCTATAAAACAGGTTAAACTGATCAGAGCCCTGGCTTAAAACTCCTGGTTGACCCTTCCACTTTGGAGAAAAATTGTCATTTTAATGTCCAGTGAATATTATACTTTTTCTCCTTTGATTCTTCAGTACCATTGTTGGTATCTTCTCTTGTTTGTTCCTTTCCTGTTTCATATAAGATTTAATTGGACCCTACTTCCAGGACTATATATATATATATATATATATATATTTGTTTATTTATTTAATTTATCTGGAGCCTTCAGGGCTAGTTAGCTACCAACTTTGCTCAAGTTGTACAAAACACTCTTAAAACTAAACCTGAAATAAAGGCAGATGAAAACTATTTATGTATGTCCTTTACATAAAAACCAAGGTTAGATAAAGGTGCATTTCAGGTAATAACCATGAATTTATTGAAATTTGGCCCTTCTGTCCTGAGGTTCGCTGACTTCTCTCTGCCTTACACTGCCATATTAGTGATGTCATCAAGTATGTCATTCAGCTAGTCATAGGTGGAAGCAACATTAATTGCAAATTATAGCTTCAACATAAAACCAATGAACTTGGGTGAGCTTTTTATTTCTGCGCCTCATCACTTTGATTCACATCGCATCTTGCTGCTTAACTGCTGCCATGAACCCCATGTGCATTTCTCTGTGGTCTGTTTCTTCACAGCACTCGTAGACCGTCACCAGAGTCAAGCAGGACAGGACCCAGCAGGGCTTGTGTAGTCTGTGCCATTAATTGCATACCTCTGTGCCTGACAAGGGAGGAGGCCAGAGGCAGATTGCCTTCTGCCCCCTGAGAAGTCTCATCATAGCTTGCAGTGTACTTGCTGAAGTGTTTCTTTGTGATTATGAACACGAGTGGAGAGATTTGTTGGAAATTGAAAATGAGGAATATTTTAAAACTGTTTTTTAGATGAATAGTATCAAATGTAATACATTGGCACTAGAGTAATGAAGTGCTCACACGGTGTTTTCACTGCTCAGTCATCTTAGACCAAGTTTTTGGTTTGATCTGTGTTGCTTTTAGGTGAAAGTATATACTGAATGTGGTGTCTGGAAGCTGAGGCCCATGGTAATGTCACAGGAAACTTGGAGCTAGGAGGATTGTTCAGTCTGTGTCTCTTTGAAAGTGGCCACCATCTTTTTTACCTTTCTCTCCATGAACATTTCCCTTGTAGGCATTTAAATTCCTCTTTCTGATGTGAAATCACTTGATCAACACTAGAAAATTGTTGTAGTACAGTAAAAGGGGTCCTTTAGCAGGAGTTTCAGTGTCAGCTCTACTAATTCTTATTTGTCATTGATCTTCAGCTTTTTATTTGCTGCTTGTTCTTGACTAACTCTCAGATTCTTGGTGTGTCTCTTTCTTCATGTATAAAATATGGAGATGAATCTGCCTGACCACCCTCCACCCCTGAAGTTTTTGTGTTTGACACCAGCATTGTGCTTGCAGATATAAACCACTATTATTATTTTCCCTCCTACTATTATTTCATATAAAATGTATGCAAACCCCAAATCCAGATGCTATTTAACATATTTCTTTCCCAAGAGGTTCTTAATAAATCTGATAAACTTAATCCTCATGACCTCCCGATATATTTAATGTCTTAAGTGCAAGAAGAGAATACTGACTCTTCAGGGATGTTCCCCTAGAAAGTATTTATATGTGGAAAATGAACATCTACAAGCCGAATAAGATCTGAGAGTTTGGAGAGCTATTTGAGGAATGCTTGTCATGGCATCTCATTAAAGAGTAACTTATGCTTTCCTTCTACCTTGGGTGTTAAAGCTTTATTAACACTGGGTTTGAAAACAGCTATCAAAGAAAAAGCTAAATGCTTAAGGAATTTATTATAAAACTCAATAGTGCCATTATTTTCCATGGATGCTTTAAATTGCTGAGGTAAAATAATGTATTCAGTGAGGAAGCAACTTCCTGCTTCCTCCCATGAGTCTGCTTGATTGTGCTATTGGTATCTCATTCTTTAATTAAACTTGTCCAAAGATAGGATCAGCTAAAGTGTTTACTGTATAAATAGTTTTCATTCCCAGTGTACAAGTTTAAAACCCTGGTAAAAAGAGTTTGCCATCTGTTAAAATAACCCAAAACATGTGGTGTGCTGTTGCATAAAAATAAGCTGCACATTATTCATAAAAAGAATCACAATATGTATTGTATCTTTTGGGCTGACAATCTGTGTTGTTTTAGAATGTCACTGCTTTTTCTAAGTGACAATATGATGAGTAGTTCATTATGTTAAAAAATAGGATAATCTATAAACATGATGAAATTAATATATGTATTTAATTCAAATATATCTTAAGTTTTACTGATAAGAAATTATAATGTTTTTTCTTGGATATTTTCAAATTTAATTATTTCTAAGTTTTATGTTAAAATCTTTTCCCCCTGAAATCTCATCATTTAATGTAGCCAGGATTTAACTTTCTCCCTGCATTGCCTTTCCCTCAGCCCCATGGCAGGGTCCCCTCTGGCAGTGACTTTCTACTTCTAGTCTTTGCCTTTCCACTCATGTGTACACATGACCAGAGAAACATCTGAAAACACAGATTATTTACAGTCACTTATTAAAACCATCAGTCATACCACATTGCCTGTGGAATGAAGTGTAAATTCCTCAGAATATTATTCAATAAACTCTCTAATCTGGCTCCAAGCCACCTATGTAGGCTTGACGCTCACTATCTTGACCCAGAACACTATGTAATTTCAGCTGACTTCTCATAGGCCCCTGAAAGTGCCTCTTTCACGTTTCCACCTCTGTACTTTTCTCTTTGGAAGATGTTTTTTGTGCCTCTACCTCATCGCACATTAGATCTCTACTTTAAGACTCAGCTCAGATTTTTTCCTCAATTTTTACCTTATTGTCCCAATTAGAAGTACTTCCTTGTATCTTTGTGTTCTCAAGTATTTTGTCATTCTTATTTTGCCTGATAATTTTCAGCCTTCTTTTCTAGTCATTAATTTACTTTTTCCCCTCTGCTTTCTAAATGTGTAACTTATTTGAGGATAGAGATTTACTCAGTCCCTTTGAGCTTCTGTAATCAAAATACCACACATTGGGTGGCTAAATTTAAAAGTATTTCTCACAGTTCTGGAGGCCAGGGAGCCCGATGTCAAAATGCCAGCAGGCTCGGGTCCTGGCGACATATCTGGTCATATCTGGTTCGTGGATGGTGCCTTCTCGTTCTGTCCTCACATGGTGGAAAGGACTGGGGAACTCTGGGGAGTCTCTTATAAAGCAGTAATCCTGTTCCTGAGGGCTCTGCCCTCACGGCCTAATCATTTTCCAAAGCCCACTTCCTAACGCCATTGCCTCAGGGTTTAGGGTTCTGACAGATGAATTCACTGGGGACATGAACATTCACTCAGTCTACTGCAGGATTATATTCATCTTTGTGTCCCTACACTCAACAGAACAGTACTCCATAAATATTATCAGTGGTTTGAAAACTAATGTTCACATTTCTCTACAGAATTGATAATAACTAAATTGCAATGGTGCTGAATAGATCAGAGCAGATTCTAGGCTGTTTTTTGTTTCTCTAAAACTATTTGGATGGTAGTTATGTGTGTCCTAAAATATTCCTGGCACTCTTCTGTTCAGTATTTCTAATTGGACACTTAATAACTCATAAGATTCTGTGGAAAGTTCTGACTCATTTGTTTGGGACAAAGCCAATTATAATCTTTGGACCTTGTTTGGATCCCATTTCAGAATAACAAACTGTAAAAATATAAATTCAAAAAAAGACAAGGAAATGTAAACAGACTATTCAGTGAAAGTTTTCAATTGTGATATTCAGGAATTATTGTTAAATTCTTTTTAGAGATGATTGTAGCATTATGGTTATATTTTTATTATGAGTTAACTGAGATAGAGTTTACATAAATACACTTCACCTACAGCCTATAATTTGATAAGTTTTGACACATATACAGCAATGAAACCCTCACTGTAATCAAGGTTATGGCCATGTCCAGTGACATCTGAAGTTCCCTTGTGCTCCTCTATAATCTCTTCTGTATGTCCACTAAGGTCCTTCCCTATCTGTTAGTTTTCTAGAAGTTAATGTGAGTGAACCATATAGTATGTGCCCATTTTTTGTCTGGTTTTCTTCACTCAACACTTATTTTGGCATTTCATCCATGTTGTGGTATGTAGTGATAGTTCATTCCTTTTTATTGATGAACAATATCCATTTTATTGATGTAATAATTTGTTTATCCATCTACCTGTCAATGGATATGTGAGTTGTTTCTAGTTATTGGTTATCACCAAATAAATCCACTGTGAACATTCATGTACAAGTGACATGTGTTTTCATTCCCTTGTGTAACTATCTAGGAGAGGAATAATTGGATCAAATGGTAGTCATGTGTTTAACGTTTTAAGAAATTCTCAAATGGTTTTCCCAAGTGGATTTACAATTTAATTTTACATGCTCATCAGCAATGTGTGAGTTCTGGTTCTTCCACATCCTTACCAACACTTGGTCAGACTTTTAAATTATAACCATTCTAATAGGTGTGTAGTGGTTTTATTCTGGTCAGTCATTTCCCTAGTAACAAAAGATATTGAGCATATTTTTATGAACTTAGTTCTCATCTTATCTCTTCTTCAATGAAGTGTCTGTCCATGTCTTTTGTCCTTATTAAAAAACAAGTTGTTTGTATTCTTTTTTAGAGTTTTTTATACATTATTTTTATAACATTTTATCACATATATGATTTGCAGATATTTTCTTCCAGCCTCTGGCTTGTCTTTTCATTTTCTTAGTAATAGCTTTTGAAGATATTTTTAATTTTAAGGAAGTTAAATTTATTAATTAGTTCTTTTATGGTTGGTGCTCTTGGAGTCATGCCTAAAAGGTCTTTGCCTAACCCAAAGTAACAAAGATTTTCTGTAATGATTTATTTGGGAAATATTATGATTGTAGGTTCTAGGTTTAGGTTTGTGTTTCATTTGGAGTTAATTTTTGTATGTAGTAAAGATATAGATGGCAGTTCATTTTAAAAATATGGATATTCAGTTATTCAAGTAGAATTTGCGGAACAGATTATTTCATTCAACTGAATTGCCTGTGCACCTTTGTTGAAAATATCCATATATGTGTCCATTTAGATGGGTCTTTTCCTGGACTCTTGAATTCAGTTCCATTGATCTATTTATCTCAACACTAATACCATACTGTTTTGATTATCGTAGCTTTATAATAAGTCTTGAAATCACAGAATATTAGCCTTCAAACTTTGTTTATTTTATTCACAATTGTTTTGGCTATAATAGGGAGTCTTTGTATTTTCACATCAATTTTAAAATTACTTTGTCAATTTCTACCAAATAAAAAGGCCTGGTGGGATTTTTACTATAGTTGCATAGAATCTATATATTTATTCGGGGAGAATTGAAATCTTTGCTATGATGAGTCTGCTAATCTATAAATATGATGTGTCTTGCATTTAAAATCTTTTAAGTTTCTGTCAGAATTGTAAGTATATCTCATTTTTTAATGTGATTATAAGTGGTATTACTTTATAATTTCAATTCCCTGTTGTTTGTTACTAATATGTAGGAAGAAAATTGATTTTTCTATATTGATCGTCTATACTGGAGCCTTGCTTAACTGACTTATATGTTCCAGTAGCTTTCCTATAGCTTTATCAGATTTTCCATAAAGATATTTATGTCATCTCTAAAAAAGACCGTTTCACTTTTTATTTCCAATCAGGATGCTTTTTCTTTCTTTCTCTTGACTGATTCAGTGGCTAGAGCCTCCTGTAGAATGTTAAACAGACTTTATGAGAGTAGATATCTTTTTCTTGTTCCTGATATTTCACCATTAAGTATGATGTCACTCTTTCACATTGAAGTATGATAGCTGTGAATTTTTCATAGATGCTTAGACAGAGAAAGTTTCTTTCTATTTTTATATTGCTGCGTGTTTTTATCAAGAATGGGGCTTTGATTCAGTCAAAGACTATTTCTTATATCTAATGCAATGATCTTTTTTTTCATTTTTATTGTATTAAGATGATAAATTACATTGATTTTCAAGTATTAAACCAGCTGTGCATTCCTAAGCTAAACCTCATGATACATTCTTTTATATATGTTGTTAGATTTAATTTATGAAAATTTTCTTTAGAATTTTATACATCAGTGTTCATGAGGAAAATTAGTTTGTAGTTTTGGTTTTATGTAATGGCTTTGCTTGGTTTTTGTTTCACAGTAATGCTGACCTCATAGAATGAGTTAGTCAGCAGTTTCTGTTTAAGAATTTATGCATTATTTCTTCCTCAAATGACTGGGCCCAAAGTTTTTTTTGAAAAAGATTTTAATTACAAATTTAACTTCTTTAATTGATATAAGATATTCAAGTTATTTATTTCTTCTTGAATAACCTTTAGGAGTTTGTCTTTCAAGAACTGTGTCGGTTCATCTAATTTGTAGAATTAATTGGCATAACCGTTCATAATATTCTATTATCCTTTTAAAAAAAGAATCTAGAGCTATCAGCTGACTTTCTTAATATTGATTATTTTATTATATCTTGCTCTTTTTCCTGATCATTTTGTCTGGGGTTTTATTTATCTTCCATCAAAACACCTTTAATTTTATTGACTTTATTACTTTTCTGCTTTCCAAGCTAATGACATGTTATTGTTTATTTTCTTCTACTTTTGGCTTAATTTGCTCTTCTTTTTCCAGTTTCTTAAGGTGAAAGCTTAGAAACTGTTCTTGCAAAGATGTGTATTTTACTGTTGTTAGGAGAGTGATCTAGAAATAAGTCAGGTTGGCTCATACTTTTTTAAGTCTTCTGTGTCCTTGCTGATATTCTCTCTACTTGTTCCATCAGTTATTGAGTGAGCAGTATCTTCATCTCTGATGGACTCATGATTTTTCTGTTTTCTTTATAGTTTTGTCAGTTTTTGATTCATGGATTTTTGAAGCTCTGTTACTAGATGCATAAACATTTAGATTATTATATTCTCTTCATGAATTGACTCCTTTATTATTATGCACTAACTTCATTCACCACTGATAATATTCTTTGGACTCAAACCTACTCTGATATTAATTTAGGCATTCTGGCTTTCCTTTGCTGTTATTAGAATGGCATGCCGTTTTTCTTCCATTTGTTTTTAACTTATTCGTATCTTTATATTTGAAGTGTATTTTTTATAGTCTGTATATAGTTGCTTTTTCATTCAAGCTGAAATTCTTTTGCTTTTAATTAGGATATATAATTGTAATTTATATTTAATTGATTAGATTTAAATCTGCAGCTATATGTTTTCTATCACATCTCTTATTTGTGGCATTTTTCTCTTTCTCTGCCTTCCTTTGTAGTAGTTGAATAATTTTACATTCCATTTTATCTTTTATTAGGGGGTTAGTAGCTACAACTCTTTGTTTTGTTACTCAAGTGATTGCTTTAGGGTTTAAGGATAGCTTCTTAACTTATCATAGCCTACCTTGAAGTGATGTCATACTATTTCACATATACTATATAAAACCTTATAAAAATTTACATCTCCTATTCGAATTGTGTTGTCATCATACCTTTTACTTTTACTCTAAAGCTTATATTACATTGTTATTTTTGTTTAAACAATTATTTTTTTAACTTTTTTTAGATATTTAAATAATATTTAAATATTATATATTAAAATATTAAATATTATATATTAAAATATTAAATATTAAATAACTATTTTTAGATATTTAACTATTTTTTAGATTTTTTTAACTATATTTTAGATATTTACATAATAAGAAAGAAAACCTATATTAACCCATATAGTTACCATTTTCAGTTTTTCCTTTTATATGTAGACCTATATTCCCATGTATTCTCATTTTTCTTCTTCCTGAAGGATGTCATTGAACATATCTTGTAGTGCAGGCCAGTTGGTGATGAACTGTTTCAACTTTTTTATGACTGAAAAAGCCTTTATTTCTTTGTTTTGAAAGATATTTTTGCTAGGTATAGAATTCTCAGTTGGCATTTTTTTTTCTGTTGGTACTTTAAAAATATTACCTCACTCTCTTCTACCATTTTTTTCTAATAAGAAATCTGCTTATCATCCTTATTTTGTTTCCCTATGTATAACATATCTGTTCTTCCTGTCTACATTTAGTTTTTTTTTTTATTACTGGTTTTGAAAATTTTGAATCACTGTAATTCATTGTCTGATGTATAGTGCCTTGCAAACTATTGTTTCATATATGACATGGAAGTATTTAGAAATTTGAATTTGTTTTTAAAGTATGCTCTCAACCTTAATAGTTGCAGATAACATCCCCTTCTTCTTTATTGTGATTTTCTCTACCTCTATTTCAGAAAGAGAATGTCTTTATTTTTCAATACATATGAGTATAGGTTTATGTCTCTGTTATTGATCCATATTCACATTTGTCTGTAATGAAAAAGCTGGTCATTTAAACATGTATTTTATATTTGTTAAAATAGCAAAAATAGTTTACCTGTCACTTTATTATCATGTACTACCCAAGTAAACTCAACTATTTCTCACTGATGTGAGACCCAGATCTTTACAGTTTGGTTGTTTATTGAAAGTTTGTGGTCATCTTATGTCTACCACCATTTCTATCAACCTAGATTAATAAATTCTGTGATATCAGGTTTTTATTTTCATCACCCAAAGAAAACCTCTAAAGGCACTCGGGATTTTTGTCATTGCAATGATCAGTTGTATTTAAAGATTTCCACTTGGGTTTGGTGAAATCTCAGATAATGTCTTAAAGAATATGAATCAGATGTAACTTCTGTCTTAAATGATATAATCATCAAAACCAGCCTATCAGTGCTAATAAATAGCAATCAAATATATAGATCCTGTTGACATCTGAATAATCAAATAAAAAGATAGCGTTAGTTACTAAGCTTACAGATAACTAAATTATTCATTCATAGAATGTATACTAATCTTTAAATATATCTGAGATGTTGTAGAGCAAAATTACCTGCCCCGCCCCCCATAATTTTTGTTTGATAGTTCTTGGAAGTGTCTCTTTTGTTTCAGGTTCTTCTGGCGATACTGATGTAGATGCAGGCTTGGAAATTATTATTTTATTTGACATTACTGGGAATAGAAACAGATACTTACAGATGACTTGAAATAACTTCAAGCACCACTTAAATAAAATTAATAGAATTTGATAGATACTTTTCTAAAATATTTTCGTTCATCTCCACCTTTTAAAATTGCAATTTAACTTTCCTTGATGATTGAAGACTGTAATGTTGTGCAGTGATGCCTTTTGGGGTCACTGTGCACAGCATTGTTTACCTTTACCCATTTGGCCCATATCACAATGCTCTTTGACCTGGGTTCATTTCTGGTGATCTTTTTGACTTTCTTCATTTTGTCAGCTTTTACTTTCTGCTGCTATGTATAGATCTGGTTCAAGTAACCCTCACTCCATCTTTCCGATCTGTTACTTGTAAAAAATGATAGGCTAGAGAACCAGCATCCCAAGATTGTTAAATTGTAACTAAAGTAAAATTTGGGAAAGGTGGCTATTCTCTCATGGAACAGTGCACATGGAGATGTAATTCACAATGTCAGAAGCAGCTGTTGGTAAGCCTGTGGACTGCCTTGGCACTTAAGGGTTTTCTGTTATGTATAGAAAACACATCACTTTAGTGTTTCTGAAATTTCTAATTTAACATATGGGGTCACATCTGTTAAAGGATTATTACTCTAGAAGGGGAGCGATGTATAATTTATTAAAATAAACCTACGGGGACATAGCAGACTGCATTTAATAAACTGGAATACTTACTTGCTCCATTGAAAGCTTCCAGCTGAATCCCACATTAGTTCAATAGAGGAGGCAGATGAAAACAATTGCCCTTTATCTAATGTTTATTGTGTTGTTTTAGTTAGTGTCTCTCATCTGAAAAATATTTATGCAAACTGTTAAGTTTAAGCTTTGAATATTGAACTCCTGCTGGTGTATCATTGATATTTAATTCTGAGGAGAACAGAAGTTCATTATCCCCTAGCTGTAGGAGGCAGAGCAAGTATGTACCACCTGTCTTCCAGCCAAGGTGCTGTCAAAGCTTACCAGAAAGAGGACTTCCCCCAGGGCTGCCCAGATTTACCTGTTCCCCCAGTACTGTGTACATATAAGGTAGATAGCATCAAAGGAAGTAGCCTCAGAAGGTTCTTTTCAGATCAGACACTTTAATTTTTCATTCTCACGATGACAATACAGACTCCTGCCAGAAGCACTCCTATGGCTGTCTGCAGATTGGGTTTTTCAGTAGCAAATGACATGACTCTCTCTCGATATGATAGCAGATTCATTTCAGACCCTGGAGTGGAGCCTAGCAATGGGATATCTTTCACAATTTCCACTTTTAAATGAAAGAGTGAAGAACTGAGGGCTCCTACCCCGTCCCCTGCTTGTGCCTTGGAGGAACCCTGGAAGATGCAGGCTTGTTTTCCCTGTACCCAGCAGTTAGAATTTCTTCAAAAATCCTAGGTCTGAATGTATTGCACTATTATTTTCTTCTTACCATTTGCCTTAATTTATATATTTCCCCACTGTCAAACAGATGTAATGTAGAGATTTTTTTAATATTAAAATCTATCATTGATTTTAAAAAGAAAAGGAAAATTAACTTCCAATTTTAATATAGGAAGATTTAAATATGTAATGAGGTCTGTCTTTGGTTAACTGTTAATTAACATGAATAATATTGCAATCAAACATTGCATGATTATTTCAGCCTCAGGCCACTTCTCAGATATAGAGCACATTTTTCTTTAATATCTTATTTTTGCCTTTTCCTTCCCTTAAATAATTTTGCCTTTTCAATGATTTTCCTCAAATTCCACCTTTAGATGCCTATAACAAAAAACAGTCTTCCACATTTTATGTGGCTCTGCTTAAAGGAGAGTTTGGGGAGCAAGGGAAGGATAACGTGGCCCTGTGACTCCTTAGTTCTTTGTTAACTCAGGAAAATGAACTGGAAAGAGAGAGTAGTTGCCTCAGATCTCTGCCAGGGAAATATTTGACCAAATGTGGTATCTTAAAAAAAAAAAAAATGAAACTAATTCCTCAATAATTTGCTGATAAGGTATGTCATGCACTTCTCCTGTTTAATTAAAGAGCAGAGTTTTAAAGTAAGTGAAACTAAGGTATTATAGATGGAAATCATGACTAACATGTATTTTATGCTCATTTGTGGTTAGTAGGTGGTAGTCAGATATTAGCCCATTCCGTGGGAGTTAGGTTAATCAAGTCACCGAAGAAGGACAGAGCTGAGACTCGCACCCTGGCCTCCAGACTCCATACCTATGATCTTCCTGCAAAACCAGGATGTCTCTGTATAACGTGTAAACACTGGGTCTTCAGGATACAAAATGGAAGAAAATTACTGTGGTTGTTGAACTACCTTTATCCTTTGAGACAAGTACAAAGTTCAGCTCCTTCCTTTACACAACATAATACTTATACTTCATTCCACTCTGTCATCATTTCAAAGCCTTTAGGGACACCCTTCTGTCTTAACTTCTGGGCCAGGTGCCAAAGATCTTACAAAGTGGTCAAAAGCATAGACACTGGACCCAAGACAACCCCAAGTTCCAGTCTTGGCTCCTACTGTATACAATTTGTGCCGCCTGAGGGAGGTACACATGTGTGGTGGAGTAAGTAATCAATAAATGTCAACTGTTACTATCAGGAGATAATTTGATAAGGCATTAAGCAGTGATTTAGACCATAAAAGGAAGATACTTTGTGAAGTTTTTATGTTTTACTAAAATCAGCTGAACTTTGCAGAACTTACTGGTTAGTTTTAGTTGTGTCTAGTATTCTGCCATTTGTGTTCTAAAGTGCTAAATATACTGAAAAATTAAAATGGAATAAGACACGAAATACATGGCCAGTGTTTTCTATACAATTTTCTGTGGTGATTGTCTTATCTATACCTTCTTTCTTTTTCTTCCTCTCTTTGCCCTTCTACCATTGTGTGTTGACACTTTCTGGATTAGGCCTTCTTTATAAAGCCAGCTACTCTCGGTTTATTGTCTTGGTTGCTTACAATTTTCTGATTTTTTTTAAACAGCTGATATGCCTAAACTACAAAGTGACATGGTCTTATCATCTTCTAAACTGTCTTGATTCATTTTTGTGTGCATTCGTTCATATGTTCAGAAACATTTGTTGAGGACTTTCTCTTGGACAGGCCATGTGCTAAATGCTAGAAATAAATTACGAGTAAAACACAGCTCTTTCCTCACCAAAGGTAACAATCCTGCAAGGTGTAGAGGGTAGCGAGTATACACTATACATACAACCAACTTATACTTTTTGATGGAAAGTTTACTCTTTCTGGAAACAGTTATATGAGCATTTGTTGTTGTTGTTGTTGTTGTTGTTTTGCACAAAGATGTCTTAGATGACTTGAAAATGGAAATGGCATTTAAACTTGGTCTCAAGAGTTTAGAGTAATCTTTGATAGAAACGGAAGTGTTTTCTAGGCAAAGAAATGTCATGAGAAAAGTCACAGAAGTGTCAAAACTTCATGCCATGTTTGAGAGGCTGTATAAAGAAAATGTAAACTGCTTTGCATGTAAGTGGTTGGAGATGAAAATAGAGAATAGAGGTCAATTTGTGAAAGTCAGTAAAGCTGGTTCAAGGAAACAACTATAAAAGAGCTCGAGATGTATGTTATTTACCTTCAATACATATATAGTGTTTCAGGTGGGTTTTGAGTTGGTGGGAGAAATACTCACTCTCTCTCTCTCTGTCTCTCTCTCTCTCTCTCTCTCTCATTAAGTTGGTACATGGGTACATTTTAAACAGTTGAGTGACAGAGACAGATTGTACTTCAGAAAGATCCTCAGGACAGTATAGAGCATGGGGACAGACAGACAGTAGGCAGGGATACTGGTTAGGAAACTGTTGCTTTTCTGTCTACCTTGTGGCAGACACTGCCATTTTTGTCACTCTTCAATGGAACAGCTCTAGGACATAAAGTCATATAAGGATTTTATGTTTATTGATGGTCAGCCTCTCTCCACACACCATGAAATAAAAACATCCTTTTCTATAGGAAAAGTGGAAATGAAAGGTAGTCGCCATTAATCTTTATATAATCTAAGGATGCATCATTAGTGCTTTTTCATGCCTTTAATTATTCTTTTACTATCTTTCTTTTCCTTTTTATGTATCCTTAATGTTTCAACCGTGACATGGTGATGGCAGCTCGTCACTTTCTTTCCTTCTCTGTGGTTTTGGAAAAGGATAAAATACTTGTAATGGCAGTGATTGAAAACATACAAAGTTTAATACAGTAGAGACAGCTTCCTCCAAAACCATTTTTTAAAATCCACATTCAACAAAATTAATAATCCATTTCAGTACCTTCTAGGTCTACTTTGAAAGATTATTAATGTTATTTAAATCAACTGAAAATTAGAAGCACAGGATTTCCCAGTTCAAAGAGACCTTAAGAAAAGCAGCCCAAGTCACTCATTTGTCCATGAGAAGAAAGAGTGTGCCATTGTCACCTCTGCTAGCAGGCAGCAGGACCATGTGCCTCCCCCAACAAGGAAGAATTGATCTGCATTTTGTTTTGCAGTGGGGAAAGTTGCCTTAGGCTTTCATACATTAAAAAAAAAATAGTCATGATAAAACAAGACTTGAATTTCAAAGAGAGGAGCAATAGTTAGGAGCTATTAATGAGAAGATATGTGAAAAGATGAGGCAATAATTTGTTGGTAACAGGTGCTATGAAGTTTTTAATATTTTGTCTATTTTTGTGATTATGTTGACAGTAGGATACTTAGTCTGGCTGTTTAACAAGCATATTGTTTTAATGTTGACTATTTTGGATGTTCTAAACTGCCAATAGTTTTTTTTTCCTTATAAATAAATCTCATGTTAACTTTAACTGTGTAACATGGGAGACATATTTGGGGAAACCGATGATGCTAGCAGTAAAACCCTCTACTCAGATGCATGCCAGGCTTCCCTGGTCCCACTGGCATTTTGCTGACAGACACTTCTACAAAACCAAAACGAGCAATTGAGAGACATAAGCCAGTGCTGAGATGACAAGACACTAACTCGCACCGCTATAAATCCACCTCTCCATCAAATGTCCATTCATTTTCCATATCCACAGCATGTATGTTAACGTGTAATGACACATAGTTGAAAATGCCCGTTATTCGCTATTTTTTCAGCCTCTGCTTTAGACATTTATAATTTTCAGCAATAGAATGCTGAATGCACAAGAATGAAATAAAGGAAGAGTGATCAAAGTGTCAGTTTTATTACTGATGAGAGCTGAATTAAAGGATGGGGCTGAGATGAGCAGGAATAATAGGTTTCTTAATATCAAACCCCAAAATTAGACACACCCGCCCACTCCAGGGATGGTCCTGCTCCTTCCACGAGGGATGCTCAGAGCACTGTGTGAGCTCCTGGAAGGAAGAGATGGCGTGGCACTCAGCCACACAAGCTTGTTTCTTCCCCCAGCTCGTAATCAGAGAAGTCACAGCACCTCCTCTCAGGAAGGGGCAGGAGGCCCAGAGTTTCCAAGAAATCTCTCTCTTTTTTTTTTTTTTTTTAAGCCAAACAAGTAGGAAATAAGTGTCTCCTTCCTCCTGTGTGGACAAGAGATGGGAGGTGGCAAGGGACTGACCGACCTTTTTGGGACCTCAGTGGCTACATCTGTGAAGTTAAATTTCCTGTGTCAGGGAAGGTGAGAGAATAAAAGATGCATAGGCACTGGGTATAGAGACCAGCAAACTGGCACAGAGTGAATGCTAACAAGGAGAGTCCTGATTCAGTCTTCATTCAGTCTTCATTTGGATAATTCCACATGTTTCTCCTTTGCCTGTTTTTCTTGCATTCTCTAACAGGGTTTTGATTTGGATAATCAGAGGAATATGGTACCGTCCTCTGAAATGGGTAAATATAAGAAAGAATCCACTCGTGAAGAATAGTGATTTCCATTTCTGATCTCCTGAGCTTGAGGCATCTGTGCCAGAAATCATAGGCACTTGGACTTGTGTTTTTTGCAATGAAGGAGAAAATTAACTAATTAATTTGTAACTCAGTTTGGAAATTAAATAGTTAAAGCCCTTCAGAGGGCTGGAGACTGACCATGAAGAGTATAAGATTGCAGGCGTCAGCGGAGGGCGGAAGCCACCGAGGAGACGGGGCGGAAGTGGAGAGGCCAAAGACCAGGGAGGAAAACCAGGAGAGCGGACAGCACTAAAGGCAAGGAGGGAGATCATTTCTGGGAGGAAGGAGGAGGAGACAGAAGCTGCAGAGGGGTCAGCAGCCTAGGAAGAAAAGGGAAGAGTCAAACTTGCAGAGAAGGTCATAGGCATTATTAGCTCTCAGACATGGACACCTACTATATACCAGCCACTGTGCTAATTGCTCATGTACAATATTCACTTAATCCTCAAAACCTCTACCCCCCGTTTTACACATTAAGTAAGTAAGAGTCACAGAAGCCTAGTACGAGCTTGGCTTAGGTCAGAGAGCTGGGACATGACAGAGCTGAGACTCAGATCTCTGCCATCCAGCTCTTAACTATGGAGCTTCCCTTCCAGAAGACTTGCTTTTGCCCATGTGTCAGGTGAGCTCTGTGGGTTGAGAGGGAGCCAGGAGTGAGGGGAGGGAAAGAGAGGACAGCTAGTAGAGGGTAGCCTAAGGTTTGTCTCAGTTGATTCATTGGCTTTAAGACAGCAGAGATTTCAGCTCTATTAAATGACAGTGGGGGCTCAGAAGAATGCCAGAGCAGGAGGAGACATCAGAGGAGATGCAGAAGGCAGTGGGAAGGTGTGTGTGTGGGAGTGCATCCCCCGCCCCCCACTTTGTGACAGGATAGGGCAGAAGCGATTGAGTTTGTAAGTTTAATGTCAGCACTGAGGAGGTTCTCTTCTGGGTGTTCTCATTTCTCTCTGTCCTCCCACTCCTCCCCATTCCTCGCCTGGGGAACACCTGGAACATCTGGCTTCCCTTTCAGGTTTCCACCCTTGTCACTCTCCTGAGCCCTCAGACAGGATTATTTACTCTGGGCTTCCAGGGAGCCCTTGATATCCATCCACTCCACAGGCGCTGCGGGGTGTGCCCCAGCAGACCTGCTCCCTCACCTGCTGGCTGTGACTTCACACCAAGTAAGCATGAATAAATTCAGTGCACATCGAAGACATGGTGCCACTCTCTGGGAGCTGATGGTTTGGAAAGGAACTAAGATACGTGCAAAATGATCATAAGAAAAAGTAATATGGGAGAAGAAAGCATACTGTGGACTTCAGTTGGAGGAGGAGAGACAGAGAAACTACTAGTGTGAATGATAGGTGGAGAAATTTTATCAGGAGTGGTTTTGAGCTAGTTGTTGAAGGATTAGCATATTTTCAACTAACAAGGATAAGGAATAGGCCATTTTATTTGGAGAAAGTCGCATCATAAATGGCACAAAGCTTGTTTGAGGAACATGGGGTGGTCCACTTTGGCTGAAGTACAGACTGTAGCAGAAGTGTCAGGTCCACGAGGCATGAGTTTAGAAATCATACCTACCATTTTCATTCCAGCAACTAGGTTCGTGTCCTGGGAGTTTCAGGTTCTCGTATCCACCCAGTCCCCTCAGAGCACATGTGAGCACATGAGGATGGGCCGTGTCACTGAGCGCGTCATACAGAGGCGGATGAGGGGGTGAGCGTGAGCCAGAAGTGTGCTTGTTTCTGCGGTCATAGGTGTGGGACCGATGCCAGGTTTCTCACCACTTGTAAATCACTATTCTTAATAACTATTTCTAGACAAAAATAAAACATTAAAACCTCTTTTTTCTTTCAGTTAAGAAAAAGAAACCTAAACTATTCAATAAATTTGATAAAACTATTAAGGCTGAACTTGATGCTGCAGAAAAACTCCGCAAAAGGGTAGGTCAAAGTTTTTGTTTTGTGCAGAAATGTGCAGTGGTTTATTGTTAAATAAACTCAGACAGTACTCTTGATTTGTTTTTTAAAAAATGTTGAGAAGCAGCCTTTGAATAGAGTGGATTTTTCCCCAAGGACATTTGCATTACACATGAAGTGAATCAAATGAAAAAAAAAATTGCAGCCATAATGGCCAAGTAGGACTAGAACTTCTCTTCAGGCTGGCTGGCTGGGAGTCAGGCCACTTCCCGTACCCATCCAGTCCTTTGGCTTCGGGCAAATCATTGGCCATTCTGATTTTTTAAAAATGAGAAGAATAATTCTGCTTCCTATTTGGTTTTTGTAAAGATCAAAAAAAAAAATCAACACGGTCAAAGACAGTACACGTGGAGGTTTTTAATTTATAGCACCTTGATTAAAAAAAAAAATGTCCAATCATTTTAAGATAGTTACTGTTAGGTAAAATGACATGAGGTTTAACATTCTTCTCACTTGAGTTTAACCTCAGGCACTTCTGGTTTTTAGAGTGGCTTTAATGTATTGCTTGCATTTGTTTCTAGATACTACAGTTTTTGAAAACAGTGCATTGACACTAGATTGAAGTTCTTCATTCTCTAATTTGGTCACATTTATCTAATTATGGGGCCAAACATTTATTATTATGTGTTTAATGCCGTCTTCACTTAATCATCTCACTTGTTCTTCAGGGAAATATCTTTTCTCCATTCTGTACTTCAATTTATACCTGTGTAATGCTCATTAGTTTCCCTGTAATATGCTTTTTTGTTTTTATCAGTATACTTTGGCTGCAAAATAAAAGAACCAAGGGACTGTAAGTAAATAAGCAACAACAATAAAAAAAATAGGAACTAAAGTGAAACAAGAATGAACTTCCCACACATTTATTGGACGTGTACCAGCCATCGTGGTGGCTTCTGTATTCACATTAGAGAAGATTCCCATGCCAAGGCCCAGCTTACCCTCTTTACCAGCCAATAAAATAAAATAATGCCAAGGAGCGTTGCAGCAAAGTCATTGTTTACTAAATGATCCGCAAGGAATGGCTATTTTGTTCAACTTCATAAAATGAAACCATCTACCATTTGTAGGAAATTTGCATTTCTTAGTAGCGGTGAAGCAGGAATCTTCTTTTTCTGGCATTCTCCATTTTCTCTGTACTAAATACCATATATGGAAATATAGAAAGACAATTTCACAGGTGAATTTTGGGATAAAAAAAAAAAGAAGTGAACAGCTTTACAGAAAGATTTTGATGTCATTGTCATTAGTGGTAAAGAAGGGCTCAGTTCTCGAGGGACAATAAGTCAGTGGGACATAAAAGGGCTAGAGCGATCCATGGGGTATTCTCTGGTTTTTGCTTATTTGGAGAAATTATGATACTTTCCTCAAGGAGCATGCTATATAAATACCAGGGTAAATAAAGATGGAGGAAGTGGTCACAGAGGCCATTCTTGCTTCTGAAACAACAACAAGGAGCCAAATTATTGACTGAATCATTAGCATAATTCCGTCTTTTTGGGTCGTTTTTATAGCTTTTATTTTCAGATGATGCAGCTGACTGCGCTGGAATGGCGAGACCCGTGCCGAGGCCAGGCTGAGGCAGAAGCCCGGCCTCAAATACTGTGCTATGTGAAAGTGGGAGGGCACTTTATTTTTACTTCAAAAATGTAAAGATCAGATCCTATCTCAATAATCTCTTTTTTAAAAATAATATTTATTCAGGCAGTTTTTCACTAGCATTGTATCTTACACTTGAGTTTTTTAATGAGAGTTGCACAATAGTGTTAAGAGCGATATTCTCTAGTATGAACCTAAGGAAGAGAAATCTCTTCAGACTAAGAATAAATACATTTACTTTGCCAGGTGGTCCCATAAGAAGGCCACTTAGCCTCTGTCTTAAGGGGATGCAGAAGATGCCTGGGACATATAAAATATTTCATTATTTTTATGACTGTGATGGCCAAGTAAGGACTATCAAATAAAAACAAAACGCAATGCATATTTGTTATGAATACTGTTATTCCTATTTTAAATCTGGTAGTGGTACATTTAGCATGATTTTCACAAAAATAGCCTCAACATTTGCAATTTAAGTTGCATAGGCACATGGTAGGCTGAAAATGGTTGCCCAAAAGATATCCCCATCCTAGTGTAAATTAGGAACCTGTAAATGTTAGTGAATTTGGAGAAAGGGTCTCTGCAGATATGGTTAAGTTCAGGACCTTGAGTTGGGGAGATAGGCTGAGTTATCCACTTGGGTCTTAAATACAACCATGTGTTTCCTTATGAGAGAGAGGCAAAGGGAACTTTAATAGAGACAAAATAGGAGAAGGCACACACAGAGAGAAGGAAATATGAAGACTAACGTGGAGATTGAAATGATGCATTTACAAGTCAAGAAATACAGTCGAGAGGAAAGCAGCAGATTTTCCCCTAGAGCTCTGCTAACAGTTTGATTTCAGCCCACTAAACTGATTTGCCATAGGTGCCTCATCTGTAAAATGGGGGTAATTAGGGTCCTTGACTACCCCCCATGGGGTTGCTGTAAAGGTCAAATCTGATGACATACAGAAAGTGCTAGAAAGTGCTTGTGACATTGCAGAGAGCATAGGAAACATTGAACCATGTTACTTTATTATTATTATTATTATTATTATTATTATTATTAATCGGTATTATTATTGCTATAGTATGAGGGGCATGTGTGTGCCAGCACAAAATAATAGGGCCCATTCCAGATAAGTCTCTTACCTGACAGACAGGCAGGTTAATGCAAGGTGAATGAGGAGTTGGATGTAGAGATAAATCATGCCAGGAACATTCTCTTAAGTTATAGTCATTGTCAGAAATAACTATACCACTATTTAAAATATGCTGTCTCTCACAATGTTAATTTTTTATAGAGATTTTACAAACACCCACTACCCCAACACAAACACAGCCTCCCCCATAATCAACGCCCCCACCAGAGTGGTACATTTGTTACTGACATACCAGAATCACTCAAAATTCACAGTTTACTTTGGGGTTCAGTCTTGGTGGTGTACATTCCACAGATTTAGACAAATGTATACAGTCTGTATCCACCATTATAGTATCATATAGAGTAGTTTCACTGCCCTAAAATTTTTTCGTGCTTTGCCCAGTCATCCTTCTCTCACACCCCGCCCTGCCACTCATTCCTAAAAACCACTGATCCTTTTACTGTCTCCATAGTTTCGCCTTTTCCAGAATGTCATGGAGTTAGAATCATACAGTAGGCAACCTTTTCAGATTAGCTTTTTTCACCTAATAATATGCATTTTAGGTTCCTCCATGTCTTTTCATGGCTTAGTAGCTCATTTCTTTTTAGTGCTGAATAACATTCCAATATCTAGATGTACCAATTTGTTTATATGTTCACCCACTGAAGGACATCTTGGTTGCTTCCAAGTTTTGGCAATTGTGAATAAAGCTGTTTTTTGTGTAACATGTTTTCAACTCCTTTGGGTAAATACCAAAGAGTAGGATTTCTAGATTGTATGATAAGACTGTATGTTCAGTTTTGTAAATAATCACCAAACTGTCTTCCAAAGCGGCTGTGCCATTTTGCATTCCCAACAGCAACACATGAGGATTCCTGCTGCTCCACATCCTCACCGGCATTCAGCGTTGTCAGTGTCCCAGTTTCGGGCCATTCTAATAGATGTGTAGCAACATCTCACTGTTGTTTTTATTTGCATATCTCAGATGAAACTGTCTTTAAACTCAGAACAGAGTCCAGGAAATTTTGACAAAATTACCTGGTAAATATCAGATGACTATATTGACTAGCATTATGCATTTGAATTTATTATACTTATATAATCATCTCTTTCTATTAGGGAAAAATTGAGGAAGCAGTGACTGCATTTGAAGAACTCATTCGCAAATACCCTCAGAGTCCACGGGCTAGATACGGGAAGGCACAGGTATTCTAAAACCCTTCTACGCAGATAACTGTTTTGATGTCCTTGTGTTTTGTATAATTGAATTTTCACTGCCCACTCTGCATTCTCTTTTTTCCTTCTAACTTTTATACAGAATCAATTTCTCATGCATATGCATACACTCAAACAGAAAATACTGTTTTAAATGAGACAATTAACTTTTGCTTTTGTGTACCGGTGAATATAGTAATATTTGTTCCCCCTCATATAGCTTCTCTCTGGTTCTAAAAAGGAAAGAAAGGGCAATGCTTTTGTCATTGATTTCCCATTGCCTTTACGTCCCATCCCATTTAGAGCCACCATATAGTTTTCACATTAGGTTCCTCAGAGCTTTAAGAACCTTAGTTTTATAAATAGAGATTGGAAGTATACTTAGAAAAGTCTTTTTAAAAATATAAGTGGAATGTGCTTGTGTTCTTTATTGTTTCTTTCAGCTGACTCTTTTCCCACCAGCTACCTGCTCCCACCTCCCGCTCCCAACATTGCCTTTTTTATCTGACTTTCTCCATCTTCCAGCCCCTCGTTTCATGAAGCTTTTCCACATTCACCTGTAGCTGCGTGAACCCACCGTGTGCCACATGCTGTTTTAAACCCTGCGATGATCATGAACACTCTAGAGATCTCCGTTCTTGTGGGACTTATTTTCCAGGGAAGATATTTTTAAAATTATTTACTCAAAAATTATTTAGTGCAAGCACACTATGTGCGAGGCTCTGTTCTAAACACTGCAGATTCAGCCATCCTCAAAACGTGGAGTTTTCATTGTAATGGTGAAGATAATGCATGAGACCAATAAGTAAAATATGTACCAACATAAAGAAGAGTATAGCCATAGGCCATGTGGGGGAGGTGACATATTGGATAGGGTGGCAGGGAAAGGTCTACTGAAGAGGTGACATTCAAGCAGTCCTGAAAGTCCCTATAAATAAATAAATAGATATAGATATAGATATAGATATAGATATAGATATAGATAATATAAAGGATATTATAAAGTATTTAAAATAAATGTATTATATCACCTTACGTAATAATGTATGGCATAAAGAAAGGAAGATAATGGAATAAAGAGCATCCCTATTAAGATTTTTCAGCTGTAGGTAATGAAATTGAGAATGAAAGGAAGGATAGCACATCAGATAAGGTGATCAGAAAAGGCCTCTCTAGGGAGGTGACAAGTGGCTGAGATGTAACAAGGTTATGGCAGATGCTTACCAGGCAGAACAGCAAGGGCAAAAGCTGTGATGTAAGGAAATAATTTTGGTATAATAAGCTTGAGGACAGAAAGAAGGGCCGCTGAGGGACAGTGAAGTAGGACAGGTTAGGCCAGGTCCTCATAGATTGCTTGCTTTCTATAAGCACTGGGAAGCCATTTGAGGGTTTAGGCATGGGCATGGCTGTCTTTTCTTTTTTTTTTTTTTTAATAAAATTTGTTTTGCTTTGGTTGCTGGGTAGAGGCTGGATTATGGGGGCTAAAATAGAAACAAGAATAAGAGACTGTTGTAGGTGCACTTGAGATGCGTGGCTTAGACTGTGGGCAGGGCCCTGGAGATGGGGAAGTGGGCAGAGGGCAGAGCCAAAAGGACTTGACAATGGATTAGCTATAAGGTCAGAGAAAAAGAGGACCCTAGAGTGATTCCTGGGTTTTGGGTTTGGCCAACTGAGGAGAGGATAGTGCAAGTTACGGACCAGGAAGATTGGTAGAGAAATGGTTTTGGGGAGGTGCCAAGTCAAGAGTTTGATTTGGATCCTGTTAAGTTTATGATGCCCATTAGACTTTCAAGTAGATGTGTCAGGTAGAACATGGATTTACGGAGTCTGGAACTCGGGGTAAAAGCCAGGGCTGATATACAAATGTGTCAGGGAGTAAAGCTTCCACCTGGTGACTCGAGATTCTCAGTCCTGGTGGGGAACAATAGATGCAGAGACACAGAAATTTTCCAGACCAAGGAGAAGCTGACAGCACCTCATCGTAGGGGTTGATGCAGTGACTTGTGTATGACACTTGCACAGGAACTAATACATCTATAGATAAAACAAGTGTGTTTTGCTCTGAACTAAAGGTGGCATCCACTCAAGATCCAGATGCTCCAATTTTTCTACCTCCCCATTAAAAGATATTATAATAAAAATTTAATTAATACAAATTAAATTTTAATGACTTAAGGTTGTGAAAAATTAATACAAATAAGTTTTTTTTATCTGCAGTACAGACCAGGTTTAGCAGAGAGCAACTATATCATTTTTGTAAATTAATTTAGTCAGTAACCCTCCACAGTTGCTAAATCCTATTACTATTAAGCCAGAGAAAATATGTTACCACAAGATCATGCCTATTGAAATAAGTGATGTGCTTTGTCACTAGTATTGACAGTCCTTTGATTAAAGAAAGCATATTAACTCGAGAGATTAATGATTGATACAAATGCTAATTTAATTATGACTGAAATGTTTTATGCTTTAGAATCTTTCTTTAGATGTGATATTGATTATGGGTACCAAAATCTAAATAAATGCACTACCTTTTGCACATGGAGACTGCTGTATTTATGTCTATATTTAACAGTAGGAATTTGAGAATTAGGCTTCAGCCAATATTTTTTATCTCTAAACTATTATGCTACAACGTGTTACAAATATTTACGTTAGTGTGGCATAAAGTAAAATTTAAGCATGGTAAATTAAATTTTAATAGAGTAATTTCAAGAAAATTTTAAATACATAGAAGTTTTAAAAAATAAAAATTTAACAAAAGATGGATTTTATAGGGAAGAATAAATGATGACTTTTTCATTCTTTGTTAGCAGATTAAATAATTACTTTGAATATCCCAACAAATTTTTAAAATTCAGCAACATTAAGTTAAATACAGATTCTAGTATCAATCTGTTTCTAAAGTAGCACTGACATTGTCTCATTCTTTGTATCACTGTGAAAATTAATTTTGACCAAGTTCTATAAACATCAGACACAAATTCTCTAATCATACACTCAATTCACTTTGTTATCTTATACAAACCATTAATACCTCCGAGACAGAAAATGACCCATCTTCTAGGAAGGTCGGATGGGTTGAGTCAACAAAAGGCTTTGCGACGTCAACTACGTTAACACATTAACGTCCTGTAACAAGTATTAGTTTCAGATCAATTCATTTTATCTACAGTGCTAAACTGATAAAAATCAATCTGTATAATTTTGATTTTCAAAACAAAGCCTATCAGTTTCATTCAGGAGATTTTAAAGAATTGTGTACCATTTTAATATTGATATTTTCCCAACTTGTAAAATGTTTATACTTCATTAAATTGAAGGAACTTCAAGGTAGGGGAACAAGGCATCTATAGATTGTATCATTTTTCTCTCTTTTCAGATTAAGTTTAGTTAGTGATTCCTCTCTGTAAAGAAGGATTATCTCAATAGGCATTTGTCTTTACGCTTACCTTGATGAGACCCTCCTGGTCCAGGATCTCTTTGGTAGTTTGAAGAGGTTACTAGACGAAGATAGTGAACTAGACAGTCTCAAAAAGCTTTCTCAGCTCTAGGACTTGGGCATTCTGTGAAGTCATCTGTAAACCAGCATGTTTTGGGGGAGTTAACCCACCATAGCCAAACTCACAACAAACTGATGCCTAATCAAAAAAGCCAGCATGGGAATGTATGGAAAGCCATATGGTCAGGATGACCAATGTGGGTCAATGGCATTGGACTTCCTCTCCTGGTAGATGTCTATTCTGGAAACCACATATGAGTTTAAACAGATAGTTTTATAGTCTGAAGCTTTTTTCTATCAAGCAAAGGTGAATTTCCCTTTTCCAATCTAGAGATTTTTGTCCTATCAGTTTTCCTGTCTGCTTCTCTGTCTACTGCTTCAGTTCTTACCCTCATCATCTGGGAATCTTATCTAATCAGTACATATTAACAAGTTATTTTTTGATGTGTTATTTTCTGTAAAGCTTCCTACCGAAATTCCATCAATTTGCTGCTGCTTACTAATTTTTCATTTTGGAGTGGGGGAAGAGCTGGATCATTTTCTTACCACGTTCTCAAATCGTGGAGTTATTCTTTATTTTGCAGGCATCTGTATATTAACTACAGCACACACTTAAACAAAGCAAACATATTAAATAGACTATTCTGAGAAAGAATTACGTCTACTTTTAGCGTCTAAATGGTAACCTTCAAATTATAGTCTACTAAATCTGATGAAATTTTGATGACCATGGTACACATTCTCCTCTCTCTTCCTGTCTCTAGTATTTCACTCCCCATTCTCAGCCTCTGGCTAAGAATCTTGCTTATTTCACTAAGAAGGTAGAGGTATCCACAGAGAACTTCCACCAGTGCACTAGCAACCTGCCTACACCTGCTCCCACATGCTCCGCCTTTTCTCTTGTTGGCATGTGCTGGTCCCCTGTCCCATCCACTCAACTGCTGAAGACATCATTCTAATTTTTGTGTCCCTTTCTGTGTCATCAGACTTTCTCTCTCCATTGAGTCTTTTGCATCAGCTTAGAAACATTCTGTAATATTTCCATTGTTAAGAAAAAAAATCTCTTCCTTGTCTCTACAGTACCCTCTACTTACTGGCCCATTTCTCTGCTTCCCTTTACAGCAAAACTCCTTGAAAGAATTGTCTGCACCTTTATTCTTTCTTTGTTCTCTTGAACCTACTCTCTTCCATTGAGTCCCCTAAAGTCCCATGGAAATACTCTTGCCAGGACCAGCGGAGGCTCCACCCTGCCCATTTCAGCTTCTTGCCCAACCTGAAAGCCATTTCTATTATGATCGCTCACTTCCTCTTGATGCTTTTGTTACCTGGCCTCCAGAACACCACTTTTACGCTGCTACTTTCTTCTTTCCACTTTTCTTCTCTGTCCTTTGTGTTGGTCCTCCACTGTCTTTTTGCCCTCCAGTGACCTTGAAACATAGAGTTCTGGTCTTGGACCTGTCTCTTGAACCCCAGACTCATATATGTCCCTTCCTACACAGTATCTCCACTTGGGTACCTAATAACCATTGGGGTTGAATACATCCACCACTGAATTCCTGATTCCAAGCCTGCTCACCTGCTTCTGCCCTATCTTCCCACTCCCAGAGAATGACAGTTCCATCCAGTAATTGCTCAAGCCCAAAACCTTGAATTGATTCCTGACTTCTTCTGTCTCTTCCTTTCTCTCATACCGTACATTCAGGCCATGTGCATGCAAATCTGTTGGCTCTGACCTTCATAATATATCTATAATCCAACCCCTTCTTACCATTACCATAACTGCTAGACTAATCCAAGCCACCACCCCATGTATGGAGTCCTGCTGGAACATCCTAACTGGGCAATCTGCTTCTCCCCCAACCACTTCTGTCTGCTCTCCATATGATTGTCAGCGTGATCTTTTCACACATATATCAGATCGTGTTAGAAACCCCAGTGTCTTTCCATCTCACATAGACTTAGTGGAGTAGAATTGGCAAGAGCTTACCAGGTTCTTCTTTACCTGACACCACCCCTGTCATCTCTCCCTTGCTCCCCTCTTCCATCAGCCCTTCCTCTGTTTGTCTCTTCTGCCTCACAGCCCTTGCTCTTCTCTCTGCCTAGAATGTTCTTATCCTGATATCCTCATGCCTTGCTCCCTTTCTTCTTCAAGCCCTTCCTGATCATTCTGGTTAAACAAGTATCTTCCCCACCAGCCCACTCCCAGCATTCCTAAACCTGATTTATTTTTATCCACAGCATTTATGGCCATCAGACACATGATACTCTTATTTGTATACTGTCTTTCTGTCCTTCCAAGAAAGAAGTGAAATGAGAAAAGAGCTTCGAGTGTTTTGTTCAGTTTGTCTGCCATATGTGTAGAACAGTGCTTGGCTCCCTGAAAATAGCTGTTGAATGAATGAATGAACACAAGAATAAACTGGTGAAAGAACAGGAACTGTGGACTGGAGTCCTGTCTATATAATGTTAATGTATAACATGTTATAAATCTTTATCAGCCCTAGTATATTAGTCTTGCTTTTCTAATATTCTTTCTCATCCGTAGCTTATTAGCTAACTTTCTATGCTATACTATTATGCTATATAACTTTCTATGCTATATTATTAAAATGGCATGTTCTATTGCTTTTTGTTTATTTATCTCTGGATAAAAAGAAAATATGCATCTGTCTTGAATTTTTTTTAAAGCATGTCCAAAAGTTAACTTTTCATGAATAACTTGGGTGATCACAAATATAGCTTGTCATGAGACATTTATCCAGTGTGGGATTTCCTCTAGTGTGAAGATGATTTGGCTGAGAAGAGGAGAAGCAATGAGGTGCTGCGTAGAGCCATTGAGACCTACCAACAGGTGGCTGGCCTGCCAGATGTCCCCGCAGACCTAGTGAAGCTGAGTTTGAAGCGGCGGTCAGACAGACAACAATTTCTGGGTAAGATGGAATAGAGAGTTAATTGAACAGCACATGCCACGCTTTTGTCTTGAAGAGACCAGAGGCTGTGTGTGCTCTTAGGAGAGTCTAGTCACATGGGAGGAAACCCAAGTTCCATAACTACTGTCAGGTGACTTACCTGACTGTTTCTTAGACTGAAATAGCAAGCCTAACCTTAATAATTACAGAGATGCAGCTGGTATTTTTACCACCCTTACCTTCTTGCCCCACACCACCCATTTGAAAGCTGAGGTGAATGGGACGCCAAGAGGCTGGATACTTTACCCAAGGAATTATAGCAAATAAATTACTAAGTCTGTAATCAAAATCTCCTGTCATGCCAAATCCTTTTCTCTCTTGACAAATCGATTTATGCAGGCTGAAATTATCAATGGGACAGTTTCATAGGGAAATATTAGGAGTTTCAGGGACTCTAAAATTTTTAGCTCTAAGGCTTGACTCTATATCAAGGAAAATGATAAAAGAAAACTTTAATCACTTAGTAATTTGCATGTACTTTGAAAGAGCAGCATAAAGCTGTCCTCTCTGACCGACCCAAGTTCCCGGAACCAAAGGCAGTAAGACGAGCTGTAGCCTACCTTCATTGTAGCCAGGCTTGAGATTCTCACCCACCCACATGTCAATAAACTGGGAAGGGAGAATCCAAGCCACATGTAACTGCTAAGGTGGGTGCTAGGCTGGCTGAGTAAGATACATAAACGAATTATGGATGTCACAAAGAGAGGCTCATATTAGTAATATTCAAGGTCAATTGACTCATGAGTTTTCTGAAGGATGGAATTAAAGATAGCTGTGTCACTTCCATAGATGACCAAAATCAGTGATAGGAGTAGATGACCCAAGTGACAATTAAAAACTAGAAGAAATGGTCAGTTAGAATTAATAAGGGTCAGTCCAGAGGAAGAAAAGAGTACAGCACACATATAGGATGGAAAAGGCAAGGCTGGGCCTCAAGTAGGTGCACTTGCTGTGGGCCCAGTCGGTATTACTGAGTTGTCTTCTTGCCTCAGGCTCCAGTATGGCTCTGCTTAGCATGGGTTAATATTCTGTCTCTAAAATTTTAATATTCTGTTCATCATGGACTTTTTTTTACATCAATTTTGATTTTTAAAAAGATACATAAAAATCACTCATCTTGATTACTGAATTTTGGGCACCCTTTTAAATTTTGCTCCGAGTGCCTCATTTGCCTCACCTTATTCCCAGCCCTGGGAAGACTGCCCGTGGATAAATCTGCCCCTCCTCCACAACAGTGTTCGAGTTTAGCCTTTTCCTCCTAATGAGGGTGAGGCAAGGCCGCAAGGTCACTGTAAGGAGGGATAAGTGAGGGTAATGAGGCCGTGAAGCTTACTCACAAAGTTCCCGGATGCACAGTGGGCGGGGACCGGGAGATGCCAGCAGGAGGGGTCTTCACTTGGGGCGTTGTAGTGGTAAATAAAGGAAGTTCAGAAGCAGAAGAAAAGTGTGAAATTAGTCTGGGCACGTAGGGAGAAAGAAGGATACTGAGTCACATTTGTTTTGAAAGAATGAACAGCCGAGCAAACTCACCCCAGATCAGCCGGTAATGGGGAGCGGGCCATGGGGCAAGTTGGAGATGTTCTGTGCCCGTTAGTTTATCCGTTAGTGAGATATTAGCTTATCAATGTTACTATGATGCTCTTGGCTAGTATTCAGTTTGTGGACAACTGAGCCTTGTAGGTAATTAGTTTTGTCACGTATACTAATCTTATTTTTCACATTTCCCATATTCAATTTGTCTTCCCCACTGTGGCCAGGAGTAATGACAATTGGCCCCAGAAATTTTAAATTTCCATCAGGTCGCCTTGAAAGTGAATTGGAGCTAGGATTTTCATGACCTACGTATGCATGGCATCTGATCGTCCACCAGGGGGTCCTATAATACCAGATGTCTCCTTTGCTCCAGGGTAGGTCGCTCCTTAGGAGGAAGACGCCCTTAATTGCAAGCAGTGTTAGCAGTGTACCTCAGTGCCTCTTCAGATTTCACAGGGGCTGCTAGACCCCACAATGCTATTAGACTTTTTATTTGTTCCCTGTTCATAATTTTAAAGTTAATCATAATGAGCCAAAAAAAAAAAAATCTCAGTAAAGCCTTCTTTTTTAAATAAGGAATTGGTAACTAAAACTTACTTAAGAGGGAATCAGACCTAAAATGGTAAATGTTGATGAATTTAAAAAATGGAAATGTCTTTAAAATGTTTATAGTAAGAGTTGTATTCAGTACCTACTTATAGGAGTTATTGAACCTGTTGCAACTGCGTCACAGAATGCTAGCGGCCATCTGCAGAGTCAGATTTAAGCTGATCTTCAGGCTCTTTTGAATAGTCTCTCATGATTTAGTTTCAATATAAAAGGGTACATAATCTGTTTTTCTTTCTATTGGCTTTTTTTTGTTCTTTCTTCCCACAAAATCAGGTCACATGAGAGGTTCCCTTGTTACCCTGCAGAATTTAGTTCAACTATTTCCTGATGACACTTCCTTAAAGAATGACCTTGGAGTGGGGTACCTCTTAATAGGAGATAATGATAATGCCAAGAAGGTTTATGAAGAGGTGAGCAAGCAGCAATCTTCTATTAATGACGTCAAGTTATTCTGAACATGAAGTTCTAGTGGTATTCATAAATTGCATTTAATACACCCAATCTCGCACTGTCCTCCTTTTAAATTTAGTTCAATGGAATGTAAGTCTTGAGATAGTTGACATCTTCTAAATATTGTTTTCACATCGCTTTTCTTTCCTTGATCAGATTTTATATTTTAGTTGACACTTGGACCATCAAAACTTTCAACCTATAATTGTGATACTTTTAAAATGTCATCAGTCCACAAACAACAGCCTTTTTAAAAGTGTTCTTTATGATATGAAGAGGAACTCTCAAGTTTTTCGTGAACATAAAAACACAGCCTTTTCCTTTCTTCACTAAAAGTCTGGTCTAGAGAGAGGCTACAGAACTTGTCCTTCCAGCATATGGAGTAAATTTCTCACCGTTCAGATGGCATTTACTCTTTGATCCTCCAGCAATGATGCCTTTCAAAGGATTTCTACCTTACAACGGATGTTTTAATAAATGACCTCTGTATCATGAGTCACTAAAATCTGGAAAACTGTGACTTCTTCAAGCTATGAGGGAATTCATTTGGTGTGGAATAAACATGGATACCAAATGAACTTCGACGCTGGAGAGAGGTGATGCTTCTGTAAAAGAAAGATGAACACATTAATTTATTATTCTTTACTTTAGGCCTTTAAGTCAGTGATTTTCCAGCTGGTGCACTTCACAGGAAAATGCTACCTCTCCATCATAGCCAATATGATTCCTGCTGTTTTTAAAATGCTGTCAAGTAGTATAGTGACTTCATACTCAGTCTGGGAACTGGTCCACTCATTCTTATTGCTGTTGGCGCTTAATTGAAAATCATTAAATTTCAGAGCAGTTATCTTTTCTTTCTCGTCATATTTTTTATATTTTCTGAGAGAGCATAAGTAAGACTTTTGCTTTTAGGTATTTCTAATATCTACACAAAGTGGATTGATCTTACAGTGTTGAAAATAAGTGGCATCCACCAATGTCCCTGTTCTGGATCACAAATGGCCAAAACATAACTCTGAGAGCCCTGTCTTACGGTTTGATTAAGGGAAAGATTGTGTATATCAGGGACTCAGGATCATATGAGTGTAAGAATTGTCGAGCTATATCAGCTATACCCACTATTCAAAGTCCACAAAGGTAGAATTTTTAGGATTCCTTCCTTTCATCTTTCCTTCCTTCCTTCCATCCTTCTATCTTTTCATTTTTCCTTTCTTCCTTCCTTCCTTCCTTCCTTCCTTCCTTCCTTCCTTCCTTCCTTCCTTCCTTCCTTCCTTCCTTCCTTCCTTCCTTCCTTTTCTTCCTTCCAGAAATTATGATCAAGTGTCACCTGGATTCTAACCACATGTGAGATTACAGCAGGATCTGAAAACATTCTAGTTTCTCTTACCCACTATGGATTTGTCCCTCCTCCCCTTTTCAAAACCTTCCTTGAATGTATTCACTCCTTTTAACCAATACTAAATCTGATATGTGAAACATTTTACTTCATCTTGAAAATAAAATTTCCCTACTGTTGTTTATATATTTGAAATCATAGTCTCATCAGAATAAGCACAACAGGATGCAGAAGGTCTAAAATATAGCTATATAATACAATTGAGTGTTGTTTTTTTTTAAAGAAACTTTAATAGACTGAAAATATGTATGGGTTTTGCCTTTTATTCTCTCCTCTCACTTCTAAGTTAATAAGCTATATCTAATGGATTCTCTTTTCTTAACCGGTTTATCCTGATATGTTATATCTCAGTCAATGATCCTTTCCAGAAAACCAATAGTGTAATTTTATATTTTTTCATGTTGGTTTTTATCCCTGAGTAAATTTATAGAAATAGTTGATCGTTGTCTTTCTGATTTTTTTGCTGTGTTTGGTTTCAGCAGACTGACTGTAACATGGTAAGGTGTAGCTCGCTCCCATGCAAGCTCGTGGAGGAACTCGTGTCTCCCTGCCCATCACCCAAGCCACCCACGGCAGAAGTGGAGCATCCCTCCTGATTCTCCCTCTCCTTACTCCTCACATGGACCCATTCACTTAGTCAACACATGTTTATTGAAACCCACTGCAGTAGCTCGGGAAATAGCAGTTAATGGGGGAAACACACACACACACACACACACACACACACACACACACACTCACACTCACACACACACACAGACACACAGTGTGCCCTCATGGAATTTATAATCTGGAATCAAATCACTCATTTCCTTCAGTTTTACCTTCTGAATATTTTTTAGTTCCCCTTGCTTTTTAACCCAGGCACTCATCATCTCTTGCCTGAACTGGGACAGTTTAAACTGTCCAGGCCTCTCTCCCCACCCTGCATCAACACAGATCATAAATCTGAGCATCTTACCCTTGGCTTTAACTCCTCAGCAGTTCCCAATGGTCATGGCAGTTGTCTTCAAACATGCTCAATTGCATAACCTTTCTAGTAAAACATGGCCAAGCAGATACCTGCGATATATGTTTACGTATTTATGTGTTATGTGTGTATATACATGTGCACAGATATGTGATGCACATTATAAAGGTAAACATTCTAAATAAGTTTTAAAATAAAATAGTTCAGATACTTTAAAAATTTCATTTAACTGTCAAAAGATCTTTTTGCTCTCACTGAAAAATTAATATTTTAGGAATATTAATGTGCAATACCATTTATAATTATTCAATTTTTTAAATGCTGATCTGTCAAATAGTATCATGCAAATAGTTGTGCTGGGTTAAAAATATCAGCTATCCCATTTTTTTGTTGTTTGTGCTGTATGTGTGTGCAGAGAGAGACAGAGAATCTGTGTTCTGTTGTTAGTATATACAGCCTGCATATCCATTGTGCAGCCATCCACATGTGAACTGCACTGTTAGCACAGTAGGTGATCATAAAGAATCAAGCAGATAGGGCAGCAATCTGGATGCCTGATCACCCACCCTCTCCTCTGAAGTGTGTGGATGAGACTTGCAACTGTCCACCAGGTGCATGGGAAGAAAGCCTTGGAGCACGCCTCATGCTAAACACTATTTTTCAAAGACAGATACAAAGAGAAGTGGGTTGTCTTGCTTGTGATACTAAATAGGACCTTTAGTGATTTGCCCCCTGCCCTCTCCTTCAGTCTCATTCCCTTTTACTGTTCCTGGACCATTGTTCTTCTTTTTTCACTTTTTCCTATGCTAAAGTGCCTCCTCACTCTCTGTCTCCCACCTTTCTTTTCCCTGGTGAACTCCTACTCATCCCTGAACACCTTTCAGACCTTGCCCCGCCACACCCACCCTAGAGCAAACTAGGCTTCCCTCCACCACAGCCCCTGCGTGCCACATGCCTGTCGCTGTGGTTGCACTTAGCACACTGCATTGCTGTTGTCTGCTTATGGATTGGTCTCCCCCTACCCCTGACTGAGAGTTCCCTAAGACAGGAGAGTGTACCTCATTTATGTGTATGTGCCCAGAGCCTAGAAGAGGTCTGTGTTTCCTAACACATGTAGTAAATGAGCACATTTGCTGATTACTTGAGATGATGGCTCCATGTCTATAGTAGGCAGAAATGGCATCGATGCAGCTGCGATAATTGTAATAATCTCTTCAGAGTTATGCTACCAGACGCGTGATCGGCCTCAGTTAAGTTCAATTCCAGACGTCTTTATTGAGCTTTTGCTCAGCGTCTAGCTCAGAAATAGGTGCTGCAGGAGGTGCAGAAGCAGAGTCTGTGCTTTCAGAGGTCTTGTTAGGAAGCAAAGCCCGCACGCACATCCATGCAGTTAGTGCAGATTTCTCACCTGCCACGTGCCAGGCACTGTTCAAAGCACTGGGGATCAGCAATGAGTGCAACAGACATGATCCCTGTAGAGCTTACATCTTAATGGGGGAAATAGGTAATAATAAGTCAGATGGTGATGAGTGCTATGAAGAAAAAGGAGTTGGTGTAAAGAAGTTAGAAAATGACTAGTGATGGCAATGGGGGCGGGTAGGATTCTGTTTTATTTCGGGTGGTTGGGAACAGGCTTCAATGAGATGGTAGCCTTCGAGCAAGGACTTAATCAAGCGCAGGGAGTAAGCTATCGGATATCTGGGAGAAGAGTGTTTGAGGCAAAGGAGCACAAAGGCCTTTGCCTTGCTGTGCAGCAGCAGCAAAGAGTCCAGGGCGCCGGAGTGGGAGAGGAGGCCAGAGAGCCCCAGCTCAAGGAGGCCTCGGAGGCTGTGCCTAGAACTTGGTCCTGCTCTGAGTAAATGGAGCCCCTTTGGGTTTTGAACAGAGCCTGACGTGGGGTTTAGTGAGTCCGCTGAGGGCACCACGTAGAGAGTGGTCTACAGGATGGCAGAGCTGGGGTCCAGCGGGTCAGCATAAGAAGGTAGGGGAGAGGTGATGGGCTTGGAGCATGGGGACAGCAGTGCAGCAGATGACAAGGGGTGCGATTAGGAATATATTGTGAAGGTAATGTTGGCCAGATTTACTAATGGATGATCTGCAGGAGCGGATAGAAGCTGAAAAACACTAAAGTATTGGCAGTACATAGTGAGGGCTTGGAGTCATCTCTCCTGGCACACTTACTTAGTCCTGTGTGAGGAACCCATGGCGGCTGCATTTTTCTTTCTTACCCAGGTTCAACGGTAAAGAGAAGCTACAGGATATTCACTGAACTCAAACCTTCGTCTTTCACTTTCGTTCTGTAAATTAGTTCATCTAAACAGCTTCATAAGTTGAATGTTTTTGTTTTGATTTCTCACAGCTAACATTTAATAAAGAAGCATTTTGCATAATTTATGTTTAATCATCATAAATGCATATAATGTTAATAGTGATTTGGTAATATTAAATATTTACCTGAATTTTATCACAGAATATTGGATTTGCTCATCACTTTATCCTCAGTCCTTAAAATGAGCTGAGACCTCAAGAAATTTATTGAATGAATGGATCATGACCTATTATGAATGTATCTAAACTTTCTCTTAATTAAAGCAATGTACGAAGTGTGTATATAAAGAGATTCGTAATAATTGTTCAGAGATGAGTTTGAGATAGCAAATTTAAAGCAGTTTTTCCTGACCACTAAAAAAATACTGAAGTCATAACAATTGACAGATATTTTACTGATTTACATTGTCAAAACAGTGCTTTAGCAGTCTTGCCTTTTCATTCATTTCTTCAATCTTGCAGAAGTAATGTGTAGATATAAAAACACTGAGTTTAGGGGAAACGGGGCATTTAAGCCTAATATATTGCAAGGTAACAAAACACAGGAGTGTTTTAATCCGTAACATAATTTAATCTAAGTACAGCAAAGCTAATTAAAATTTATTTTAACAGTCACTTGTAGAATTTGTAGTCAATCACAATAGCTTTTTGTTTTCTTTGAGTTTAGGTTCTGAATATGACACCTAATGATGGTTTTGCCAAAGTACATTATGGCTTTATCCTGAAGGCACAGAACAAGATTGCAGAAAGCATTCCCTATTTAAAGGTAACTGTGTCTGCCCTTGCTCGGTTTTTCATCTTCCAATTCCTTTGCGTCTTTTGGACACCCTTGATTATACATTATAGGTTGATTGGCACACTCTGCTAAGTCTCTTCACCCTGTGACAATGACGGTCATAAGGGAAGGTGGACCTTGTCTGTAACTGAGAGTTTCAAATGTGAAAATACCAACTATGTGAGTAGAGACTCTTCAGAAAAGACTTTTTGAAGGAATTCTTCAAACTGCAGTTGTTATTAGTTTTTATTGAAATGTCTAGGGTGGACAAAATTTATTGACATAATATCTTTAAATATGAGCAATGCATTAAATGTTTCTTTTATAATTTAATCTGAATATTTTAAGTTATCAGGCTTTTGGGGGTTTGACCTATTCAGTCTGCATTTTTACCTCCCTTTGTATAGGTTGCCATGACCCCCATTGAAAATAATTTCAATGTATAGTTAAAGTATTACTGTTATTTTTTTTGCTCTCCTATCTAGTTGAATCCTTGTCAGTTCACCAGACAGGTCTAGCCCAGGGTTGCCCACAATAGAAATATTCTTTATCTGTACTCTGCAATATGGTAGTCACAGATGGCTACTGAGCACCTGAAATGTGGCTAGTGTGAGTGAGGAACTGAATTTTTAATTTTAACGCTAATTGATTTTAATTTGAATATTAACGTTAGCTAGTGGGTACCATATTGGACAGGTAGATGATTCTCTGTGAACTTTTTTTTAAGTAGCAGCATATATTATACTTTTATGATTTTTTTCTTTCACATGACTTAAATCAGAGTTCCCGAATAGCAACCTGCTGATCGCAGATAGCTTGCATGTTACATTTGGCCAATATAATTCTATTAAAAACAATTATAATGGCTTGTCTCTGTTGAGAATCTGAACATTTTATATAATTGTGCAGATTTCCAGTTTATCTTCAAGGGTGGTAGCTGGCCTCCATCCCAGCACAGAGGCCCAGCAGTGATGTCCCCTTGAGGTGGGCATGCACCCCCAGGCTGTCTTAGCTGCCACTGGGCCTCTGCAGACCTCTCCATTCCCTGCAGGACCCTGTGGGCATGTGCATGTCCCTGATTTAAAGTATTCCCCTTAGATTTTCTTTGACATAACAAGGGCCTTGTAGTGTTCCCTGCTTCAGAGATGGGGAAAGGATTGGTCAGTAATGAATGAGGACATTTATGTGAGTGTCTATCAGTCAGCTAAGATCATAACCCCGATCATAACGCTCCTTCCTTCTTAAGTCACACTTCTCTTTCTTGCAGCTTCTTTTCAACATTATGCAAATAAAATTTCTTAACAGTAAATGGCTTCTTGTGAAGAAGCCTCAAAGATGCAGGTTTTTTAAAACAATTCCTTGACATTGAAATAAGTTTTACCTTTGTCCTTTTACTTTTAAAAAAATATTCTCTTTAATATTTTATTTCTCTCCTTTTTTTTAAACATAAATTTAATTTCAATTCTTATGTAGGAGATGATGGTGGAAATCAGCTAAGTGTTTTAGAATAAGACTTGTTTAATAATTACATTTTCCAAGATTCCAATTAGCTTTTACCTTATTGTATGTTTCCTAATAGATTTTATTAAAATGTGAGATATGTGTTTTGAGTGTTAAAAAAATATTATTTGCAAACATCTGTGAGCAACTAAACATTTTGATTCAGGAATAAAAAAGCTTCTAGATGACAACTGCTTAGATTTGAAGAACAAAATAAATGTGATAGATACCCAGCCAAAGAAATTCTTTGGGATATTGAAATATGATTTCTCCCACAGAGACAATTTACAAGGCATCGTACTAATGTTATGGGTTAATCCATTCATTGCTAATTAATGACATATTGCTAATTTTCACTTTTATTACCTCCTTTTGGTTTCGCATTGTAAATGTTGTCCAGTAACCTAATTGCCAAACTTTAATATTGAGATGAATTTGTCTGGTTCTTAAATTTTCATATGGAAGTAAAGATTAAGTAAATCAGTGAACTAAGTGTGATATTTCTTTCATAAATGCTAACACCATCCTTTCTACAGGAGGGAATTGAGTCAGGGGATCCTGGCACTGATGATGGACGGTTTTATTTCCACCTGGGTGATGCCATGCAGAGAGTTGGGAACAAAGAGGTAATGTGCATCTGAACTTTGTGTTCTAATGGAGCATGGAGGGTGGTGGTGGGGAGGGTGGATCATTTCTAAGAGAGAGTTACGATTGAAAAAAAAATTCGAGCATAAAGTTTTAAAGGTAGGGATTTAAACCTTTTTGAAATAACCCAATGACCCTACTTAGACCTCTAAAGAATTTTTGGGATTTGACTTTTATAGTTTTTTTCCAGAGAGTATCTGAATATGTAATCATAAGAGCAGCCTCTAAATTAGTGCTTGTATCTGTACATGTGTGTCTGTGTGTGTATCTGTGCGTGTGTGTCTGTGTGTGTATCTGTGCGTGTGTGTCTGTGTGTGTATCTGTGCGTGTGTGTCCGTGTGTGTATCTATACGTGTGTGTCTATGTGTGTATCTGTGCGTGTGTGTCTGTGTGTGTATCTATACATGTGTGTCTGTGTGTGTATCTGTGCATGTGTGTAGAGAGGGTGGTAGACATCGCCCTGAAAAGTATTTGTAAAATTATGAAATAAAGAGATATTAGCAGTTTAGTTAGATTTATTTTTATTTTATTTTGGAATTTTAAAAGTAGTTATTTTAGAATGAAGTCTTCATTCAGTGGATTCCTGAGCACTCAGAACCCAAAGGTTAATTGTATAAATTACTTTCTGAAATGTTTAATAACAGATTTGAGATGAATACCTGTAGCTGTAGTAATGACAGGTACTGACACAGAAAATATAGTAGCTATAAAAAAGTTATGTATTTTGTTTGTGATTGTTACTTTTTTCTGAGTACAATGTAAGCTTGTTTAAACATAACATTAGATCATTAATCATGACATTATTTACTGTAAATTCCCAAACTCCCACAACCCAGCTTGATTTACACAACGTTGCTGGACAGCCTTTCTGTCCTGCACCATCACAGGCTTCTAGGCTGGGCTCTCCTTAGAGTCAGGAATAAAAGGGTGGTGTGAGACACAGAATCTTTGTAACCATTGCATTCCATATATATGATAAAATGATGACTAGGGGGGCAGCTTTATGTTTCTAAAATTAATCAAGCACGTAGAACCATTTGGACAGTTCAGGGTTCATCAGAGCGAGGGGTTTCGTGACATAATAATTGCCAGCTAGAAACATGAACCAATTTGGGGTAATAGAGATTTGGAAAACTGACACTTTTCTACATATCTGTACCTTTCCCCGCTAACCTACCAGTCAGTCAACTGAAATAGAATGAGATATGAGAGGTGAAGAGAAAGAAGGGAGAAGAAATTGTTGATTGGTAGTCATTTTCGTATTCCTTCATTCTTTTAGATGTAAATGTCTGATAACTCCTTTGAATGAGAGGGGTAAGAGAGATTTTGCT
Source organism: Macroglossus sobrinus (assembly GCA_004027375.1). NCBI lineage: Eukaryota > Metazoa > Chordata > Mammalia > Chiroptera > Pteropodidae > Macroglossus > Macroglossus sobrinus. Next base: position 142,309 of record PVKZ01003076.1, read on the forward strand.
ACAGTATCTAACAGTGGATAAATGTTCATTTCTGATTGCTATAAACATAATCATCACTAATTAATTTATCTTTGAACATCTCACAGTTCGGGGCAAAGGCAGATAAAAGGAGTCTATGATTTAACCTCACATCTTAGATGAAAACAGCCCTTACTTCAAGGTCAAAAAATTCACTACTAAACACGTGTTAAGGGCTTGGGATTTGAACCTATGGGACTCTTCTATAAGCTTAATTATTAATAATATGCACAGAACAGCACAGTTCTTGAATTTAAAACATTCACAAGGATTCATGCTTACAGAGAACAAAAATAAGCATGTAGAAACTCCATGTTAGTATGTGCTTAATATTGGGTATCAGATCTGTGAATTGACTGCCATACTCCAGGTTTGCACATTGGGAAGCAGCCATCGTCCATGCTCATGTGCACGGAGCTCTGCTCCAGGCATTGAAAGAGGAGCAGACCCACAGCCTCTGTGCTGCAGAGGCTGACAGTAAAATTCCCTCTGAGGGAGATTTTCCTAAACAGGTGTGCTTCATATGGATGGGAAGAGGGAGGAAAGCAAACCATGATAGTCTTAGCAGTTCAGCCTCAGCTGTTTACAATATTTTCATAACTCCCGAATCCACATGCTAGCTCTCATCTCCTACTCAAAGTCCAGATTTGCTTGTCTGCTGCCTTCTTAGTGTCACCACACGCTGTCACAATGACAACTCATTTGTCTTACTCTAAATCATTTTTCTTCCTGAATTCTGTCTCTCATTTAATGATCTTGCCAGCTTCCCAGGCTCAAGACTTGAATCAGCTCTAGCTCCTCCCTCTCCTTCTGCAGGCCTCCTCCTCCTTCCAATCTAATGACGGATGCATTCTGGGAAGTCAGCTTCCTGGGGTCTTTGGCATCCATCTCATCTTCCCTCCTGCTCTGCCGGTGTTGTCATCCCAGCATTGCAGCCCAGTGCGGTCAGTTGCTACCTTGCACATCAGTGATGGCTGTAAGCCTGGCTGTAAGCCTGGCTGTTGTTTCTTGCTTTAGTCTTAACTTATTTTCAGGTCATCTTATGCTCAAAAACCCTATGGTGAAAAGTAAAAATAGAGTTCTGTTTTCAAGCGGTGACATTCACAATCCTCCACAGGCCAGTCACCGCCAACTGCTCTCACCACAGGTGTGTCTCCCGGGCCCCACAGCACACTCTGCTCTAAGCATAACAGGCTCTGGCAGGGGCCGGGCTCTGACAGGCCTGCTCCCCAGACAGGGCCTGGGCTTTTCTGAGTTAGAATCATTCGACATACTATTACTCTGTGTGTGTGTGTACGTGTGTGTGTGTGTGTGTGTGTGTGTGTGTGTGTTATCTGGCAATGATTTGAAATATGGTAAACACATTTATGAAGGTGACTCCCTGTGTTCTGTCTATTTTAGTATTCTTAATTAGTAGTATAAAAGGAAATGTTCAGAGGATTCTTGATCATTGTTTTTCTAACAAGTTTTACTGTAAAGTGGCTTAGATATTTTTTAAAAAGGCAATCTGGCTGAATTCATTGAGTCTTCTGTGTAATTGAAGATGATTTTATTTCCATTGAAAATATTATTGAAGATTTTTAAAATTTCTCATGTATCATTGTCATGGTTTGTTGCCCTAAAAGCAAAATGGCAGAAAGGTACAGAAGTAAGGGTCCAGTAGGACAACTTTGAGTGCCAGAAAAGAACTTACAGCTCATTTAAATGTGACATTGTAAGCTAAGTGACGTGCCTAGGCATCTAGCAAGGTGAATAAAAGGTGAATTAAAGCCAGGACTAAAATTAAGACTTCTAACTTACAACTAGAATTATAAGATTTGCTGTTTTGGTTTCTTATCATAATTCTTTCTCACTATTCTAACAATGTTCTTTGTCCATAAAATAAACTGCTGATGATTCAAAAATAATAGATTTTAAGAGTTTAAAAAAATTATCTGTTGTAATTAATATTGTTGTTCACTTTAACACTAAAATATATGGAAAACATAATCCTAAATTTAAATTGGACAAAAATAACAAAAATAGTCAAGTTAATTTTAAAGGTAAAGTGTTATTTTTTAAAAAAATCAGACAATTAGCTATTTTAAGTTTATGGTTTTTAAGAAATCTATTTTGTGACCTCAACTTACACGTTTTTCAAGGGAGACATACAAGAGGAGTCAGTATATACATTCTTAATTTGAGACATTATTGAGAAAGGTAATTACATAAGAAGATCACTTTTTTATGTTTTTTTTTTCTTTAATGATGCAAAGATAGAAGGATTTATGGGACAAGTTGCCAGGAGAACCTAGGTTATAGTTCAAGATAGTTAGTCTTTTTAAGCCTCAGTTTCAACATTTGTAAATTGAAGGTATTTGCAGTTATTGGAAAGATCAAATATAATACACACATAAAAGCACGTAGTAAACTGAAAAATGTTTCTGATAATATGAATTGGTTTTGCTGTCACGCTTGATTTTTCTATTGAAGGAAATTTTGAAATACGAATTTTAAAATACTTTTAAAAGTTAATATAGTTTACATTTAAAGTATATCTGGAGTCTTATGATAAATGCCTATCTTTAATTGATCAAAATGTGTATTTGAAATCACTCTTCAAAAGTAATCATTAGATCAGGCTTACAATAATGGAGGGGATGCTGAGTGTACCCCTAGGATCGTCTTCTACTGTAAGGACAATGGAGTGTGCACACTGCAGAAACATGTGGGGAGGGCCACCAGAAGAGCATATGGTTGGGGCATCATTTGAAGGAGACATATGGTAGGGCATACTCTGCAGCCAGCTGTCCCTGAGAAGCCCAGTCTTGGAGGCAAGTCGAATCATGTTACAGCTAGCCCACAGCCACAAATGTTATCCCTGATGGCAGAACAATAACAAAAAGGAACAAAAACCACCTTTTAAAAAAATTTAAATGGGCTATCTTGGTAGTAATGCCAACTCAGACTAATATTTCCTTTTGTCTACTTAATTTAATAGAGTATTTGTACTCTGCCACCCTGGGGTAGCCTTCTTAAATGCAGACATGGAAAAAACACGTACGTGAAAAGAAGATACTCTCAACTTTAGCATTCCGATTCAGAAAATGCAAATATCTTTGAAGAAATTATTAAAAACATAATTCCCTCCTTTTAAAGGAAATATAAAAATATAATTTAATAAATGAAAGCTGAAATATACAGTCTACTGTAGTGTCTTAAATTATTTATTACTCAACAAATTCATCCTAGACCCTCCTATGCTGGATGCTCTGAGTGAGGACCAGTTAGTGCAGAATGGCTCCTGTGGTGAAAGACCTTAGCACCTAAGAGTGAAAATAAAATGTGCACATTCATTTACAATAATAGTTCGTAAATGGAAACCCAGTCAAATAACAGTATTTTCACCAGTGTAACAGACTTGGGCATCTGACTAATAGTCTTTATTTAAATGTCACAAAGTAAGACTTACTTTTAGTGACTTTAATTTTAAAATTAAAAATGCTTCATTTGTAGTTTGACTTTTCTGTCATTTCAGGCATATAAGTGGTATGAGCTTGGGCACAAGAGGGGACATTTTGCATCTGTCTGGCAGCGTTCACTCTACAACGTGAACGGACTGAAAGCCCAGCCTTGGTGGACTGCACGGGAAACGGGCTACACAGAATTAGTGAAGGTGAGTGTTAACTTAGATTTCAGCCTCACCTAATCGTAATCTCTTTTCTTCTCAGAATCGAAGAAAGCTTCTCATGGAAAGGAGTGTCAGGGAGGAGATAGATTTTATATCCGGTGACATTTGCAAAAAAGATTGTATAAAGGGTATCTTGTCATCCCATTAACCAAAAGTTTAGTTAGTTGAGATGGTGAAGAAGGGAATTTTTCTTGAAGAGCAGTTCTCAAACGTTTTGGCTTTAGGACCCCTTCATACTGTTAAAAATTACGGAGCACCCCAAAGAGCTTGTATGTGTACTGATTATGTTATTGACATAGTTATCAGAAAATGAAACTGAAAGAAAATATAATAATTATTTATGAATTCTTTAAAAATAACTCCATTGGTAGATTAAATCCAAACTATAAGAATGTCTACATATTAACATAAATAACTTTTTAAAAAATAACTATATCTTAAAAACAATAAATGTAAGTGTAGTGAGAAGATTGGAATTGTTTTTATATTTTCACAAGTTTCTTGGATGTCTGGCTTAATAGAAGACAAGGGGATTCTCACATCTACTTCGCATATAATACCCATACCTTATGTAGCTTCTAGAAAGCTCCATTGTATACCTGTAAAAGAATGAACATGAATAGAGCAGATAACATCCTTGTATTATTAAGAAAATAGTTTTGATCATGCAGACTCCCTCAAAGGATCTCAGGAATCCCTAGGTGTCCCTGGACCATACTTTGAGAATCACTAGTCCTGAGTCAATTAAAAAAAATAGGCATAAGTATTTTTTAGAAAATATGGTGGCAGAGAAACTAAGTAATTCTAACAACCTAATGGCCAAAAAAAAAAAAAAAAAAAGAATCAAAAAGTTGAAAGCTCTTATATTGGAAGATTATATCCAGACTATAAGGATGTCTACTTGGTGATTTTGGTAAAGGCCGGTAGAAGTTTACTATTGCTTTGGTGAGCTCATTCTTATTCTTAAAGACATTATAGTTTCAATAGTATTGATTTATATTCAATATATAAAAGATGTCATCTACATTATGGGTTAGATGGGCTTCAGTGGTTTGACCTGAGACTCTAACAGCCATGTGTACATTGTTTGTATAAGAAAAAAAATTCTGATTTTTAAGCAGCTGACTTTACATCTTCAGTAGATGTGTTCCAATACTGCCAAGCAGTTCTCGGTGAACACAGAGTGTCCTGCAAATTTACAGCATTCCAACACTGTCCACCTGGAGATAGCATCAGATTCACAAGTCAAGGGCTCAGTCCCACATACCTATTTTAGACACCAGCTGCAAGTCCAGATTGTCACCTGTGTTTCTGACAAACTGGCTATAAATCGGAGATCCCTACAACCCCCTCCTTGGGTTTGATTAGTATACTAGAGTGGCTCACAGAACTCAGAAATACTTATTTAGGTTTACTAGTTTTTTAAGGGATGTTACAGAGGATACAGATGAACAGCCCAGTGAAGAGGTACACAGGGAAGGTCTAGAAGGGCCTGAGTACAGGAGCTTCGCTCCCCATGGGACTGGGCATGCTGTCCTCTTGGTGTGTGGATGCTTACAGCAGTGCAGAAATGCTCAAACCTTGTGGTTCAAGAGTTTTTATAGACCTTAACCTGCAGCACCTGTTCCGCTTCCCAGTGGTTGGTGGCCAGAGCTGAAAATTCCAACCTTCTAATCATTTGGTCTTTTTAGTGACCACCCCCATCCTGAGACTATCTAGGGGCCCCATCCTAAGTCACTTTTTTAACATAAAAGTTAAATGTGCTCAAAAGGAGTTCCTAATGAATGACAAAAGACACTCCTGTTATTCAGGAAATTCCAAGGGTTTCAGAAACTCTGTGCCAGGAACCTTGGACAAAGACCAAATCTATATCCTCTTATACCACTGGCCACCCCCCAGTGGATGGATCACTTTTAACAAAAGGATTATAACAGTAACTGGCACATTTCTGGATTCTCATTTAGTCATTAATAATGAGTCTAGTCTGTCATCATATGAAAATATCTCCCAGGGCAAGGCCACTTGGGTTGTTAGCAGGCCTCCGTGGATCTTGTCAACTTCTAGAAGTAGCAGCGGTCTTAGCCACACATGGCTTCACCCTTTCAGGCATCCGGTAATTATAATTGAGCTGAGAGATAATATCACCTCTTGCCTAGAATCTCTTTTGAGATGTTGATATAATATTGGCTTCCCTCATTACATAAGCCATTCATTCATTCCCTCAGCTGCTGTTCCTCTTTCTCTTCATTTATACTCAAACTTTCCCACCTTGGGAAGGGACATTAGGTTTGGCCATTGTGCTGGTCTATATTGCAGGCAGCAGTACAAGTCCAGCAGGTGCCCACCCTAGTCCACTGACACTCAGGTAGGGTCAGGTGACAGAGGTGAGAACCACTGGCTGCTTTTACCACCAGGCAATGTAGCTACATTCACTCATCTAGGAGAGCATGGAGGGAAAAGCAAGAGTGACAGAACAATGACAATTTTGGAATCTGGTGGTAGGTGTTTGGGGGTTTCTTAAACTGTTCTCTCAATCCTTAAATATATATAGATATCTATATCTATAACGATAGATAGATAGATAGGTAATTTTTTTAAAGAACATCTTGACTGAAAAGCGTCTATAAGACTTACACAACTTTACTGATTAATTTGGTCTACTTGGGGGAAAGTTTCAATGTGGTTTCAATGAACTCGTATGAAATAAGCCTTTTTTGACCATGTTTATTCTGTATTTCACTGTAAAAACATTGTATAATCACCATAAACAAATTGTAATCCATAATAATCATCATAATCCAGTGTAAAGCAGGCTGCCGTCAGTTAGCCTTTGAACATTTTATAAATCAGAAAACCATGGCATGGTGACAATGAATGCAGATTAATTTAAAGAGGTTCTATATCCAAAGCAGAAGTAGTGCAGGGAAAATATCTATCTTGGTAAGTGTAACACATGTGGCACTGTCGGTGCTTCTTTCCTTTGTGAAATTCTATCCTGTCTCAGATCATATCACACTGAGCTCTTCTGATTCTCTTTCCACCTAATCTTTTTCTCCTAGTCTCTTTGTAAGTCGATTTTCCTACTGTAGCTTTTAGGATGCTTTAAAGTTCGAAATACCACTCAAACCTGGCTTAAACAATAAGGAATTCACTGACTCTGTGAAGGACACCCAGCCTTAGGGCAGACCTCATCATTGGGAGTGAGAGCAGGGGGAAGGTTTTCTGTCTCTGAGCTTCCTCCGTGGTCAGCTTTGTCTTCGCGTCCGCTTTCTACAAGACTGCTGCCAGCAGCAACTGGAATGGAGGGTTGAAACGTGTTTGGAGGCTTCAAACATTGTTGAACCAGCCCTAAATGGCCTTCTAGAAACCTCTTAGCAGACCCTGTCCTATTGGTCATAACCATGTCACATAGGCACTCACAGTTACAAGGGAGTCTGAGAAACCAAGCAGCTGGCAACAGGCTGGGACGACAAGCATCCTACAGGAAAAAAACATGTAGCTCTCCATCAGGCAGGGGACAAAACTCTTTCCCTTCAATCTAAGCCAATTTGTCACATTCTCACTCGGAATGAATTACTGGCAAGTATTATGTGATTTTCTTCAAACAACACATCAACCCTGGAGCCAAGAGAGAATCAGATTCCTCTAAATTCAGTGGGTTGTCTGGTGCGGGGTGAAGACCCAAACTAAATCAGGGCTCTGTTAGGAAGGGGGAAGAGACACAGAGGATGCTGGGAAGGCAACCTAGTGTTCAGTGCCCTCGCTGACTGTGGGCAGGCCCCCAGATCCAGCATTGTTCTCTGCTCTGGGTTCTCCCTTTCTCGTCATTCATTTTCTAAGCAACCTTTTCCACTCTGGCTCAACCGCTGTTAAAATTTCTATCAAAGCTCTGCTCCTCAAATAGACTTCTCGCTTTTTCTATTTTGTCTCCAACTGCCTAGAGATATTAGCATTCAATGTGAAAATTAGCTCACCATGTCATCCCATAGTTATATTCTTTTCCAGCTTCGTAATTTGGATCAATGATTCGGCCTTACCCCAAATACAAGGTTTATTCCCCTGTCCTCTTTCTTACTACTGCCCTTTATTATCTTCAGTTCAGACAAAATTTCTCTTCCCACCAGACCTTCCCTGTGATAGTCTCTTTTTCTTCACCTTTTCCTTTGTTTCTTCTCTCCTAGCCCCCTCATAGCCAACTTGTGTTTATCCTTCAGATGTTAGAAAAGTTGTCATTCCTTTTAGGAGGATAAGTTAGAAGTCCTTTCTTACATGTATCCTTACACATTCTTTTTACAGGCGTAATATACTGTATTCTGATAGCTTATTTAGTTCTCTGTAGCCCAATGAAATTATATGCTCTAAAATGGTAGGCACCACATCCATCTTACTCAGGACTAGTGAAGTATCTGATACATGATAGGTGCTCAAAAATGAGGTCTGTTGTGTGAATTTCTGTAAACTTTCTTTTCTCAAATTGTTTTATAGGTATGTCAGAAATCTCAAGGATACAAAAACCTTATTACTTAGCATTTTTTACATATAAGCAGTTGGCACAATTGGCATCCTTCTTGGCCTTCCCTAAATGTGGAGGAAATTCTCTTATTGTTACTGCACGGGAGTGGGAGGCCTAGAAAAGAAAAATATTTTTTCTCCCTGCTATTTTAAGAACAAGGGACAAGGACGTTCTTTTCTAGATATTGCTGTTGCATAATAGGGACAAAATAGATAAATTGGGTTTCATCAAAACTTAAACTTTTGTACTTCAGAAGACATGACCAATAAAGTGCAAATAAAATCCACAGAATTAGAGGTAATATTTGCAAGTTATATATCTGACAAGGGAGACTTGTATCCAGAAAATATAAAGAACTCTGATCACTCATATATCTGACAAGAGACTTGCATCCAGAATATATAAAGAACTCTGATAACTCAAGAATACAGAGACATATAACCCAGTTTAAAAATGGGAAAAAAGATTTGAATAGCTATTTACTCAAAAAAGATGTATGAATGGCTAAGAAGCACAAGGATTGATGCTCAGCATCAGTCATCATTAGGGAAATGCAAAACAAAACTACAGTGCGATACCACTTAACATCCGCCAGGATGGCTGTAACAAAGACGAACTCCAGTAAGTTTTGGCAAGTATGTAGAGCTGTTGGAACCCTCAGATGTTGCTGGTAGGAATGTAGAGTGATGCAGCTACTTTGGAAAACAGTTTGAATTTCCTCAAAAAGTTAAACATAGAGTTACCACATGGCCCGGCAATTTTACTTAATCCTCAGTATATACCCAAGAGAAATGAAAACGTATGTTTACATGAAAATGAGTATGTGAAAGTTCCTGGTGACAGTGTTCATAATAGCAAGTTATAATCATCAGTGAGGCAACGTAGTGAAGCAGTTTAGAGAATAAGCTCCGTAGCTGCATTGCCTGGCTTTGATTTTTTTTTTTTTTTTGGTCCATTTCTTACCAGCTATGTCATGTTGAACACTTCTTCAGGTTTTGATTTTGTTCCGTGGAAAATTGCCTATGGAAATAGTACTTGTTCTGCTACCAGCATGGGGGTCCTTGCTCCTCTCAGGGTAGAAATCAAGAGAGGAGGCGAAACAGTTGCAGAGAAAGATTTATCAAAGTGAGAGCCTGGTGCACCAAGGCAGCGCGCACTTCGAAAGAGAATGGGGGTGGCTCCGTGAGGTTTGCAGGTACAGCCTATTCGCTGGCACTCCGAGGACATGGCCATCCCTCATCCTCCTCCCGGGCCTCTCCAATGCAGGCAGAGGTGGTTTCTTTTTGGCGCATGCAAAGGGTGACTACATGCTTCTTGGGTAGCATGCTTCATTAGCATCTTAAATCACCCCTGGAAGTGATTTTAATTAGGGAAAGGTCACCTTTGGAACACTCTTGGGCCTTACTGACCATGTACGCTGATAGGGATCGTCCCTTGTTGCTGGCAGGCCTCCCAATGATGCCTGTGGGTGATACCCTTGGTTGGATATTCTCTGGAAACTTATCAAGTGCCAGCGGCTGATCTTTCTGACTGACTTAACAGCAGGAAGCTGCCCTCCTGTCTGGTGCCATGTTGTTCATTTAACAAGTAAGCAGGAAGTGCTCAATAAATATTAATTATAATAATTATTGTGAATTGTAATTTTAATTTATTGCCTTGTTTTCATATGAAAATATTTTCTAGTTTCTAAAAAATAACATGGAGAGCCAATTTTCAAATATTAAATATTATGGAAATACTAAAATAGCTATTATGTATTAAATGCCTCCTATTTGCAAATCAATGTGCCTAGCACTTTTGTATATAATCTAATCTTTACAACAACTCTGCAAGACCCGTATTATTGCCTCCACTTATACACAAATAAAGTAAGAATTAGCAAAATTAAGAAATTTGCCCAAGGTCCTGTATTTAACAGTGACAAGACTGGATTTTGAACTGAGATCTCCTTGTCCTCAAAGTTAATCCAAACCCTGTGTGGTACCCCACGACGCCCCCAAAGTAATTGATCTCTGCTTTTGTGTCCTATGTCCTTCTGTTTGCCGGTCAAGTCCTTCATTTCAAAAGTCTATTTCCTTGAGCCTTTTGATTCCAGCCCCACCTATATTAAACTCTGCTTTATTGAAGAAGAGCAAGCCTCGTTCTTGATCCCAGGGTCCTCCGTAGCAAGGCGTCTCGGAGCGTGACATTTTGTTTTTAGAATTCAGTGCTTTGTGGTTGTAAAGTTAGCTTTACTTTGCGAACTTATCTTTATTTGCAGAAATGTTAATATTATGTCTGTTGATGACTTTAAAAAAAATGGTAATTTCAAGGTAAGCACTTGCCAGGAATGACTGTGTCAAGAGGTTGCCTGCTGTGAGAAACGCAGGGCCGGGGACAATTTAGTGACAAACACGCATCAAAGTTCTCTTCCATTTTCAAAGCACAGATTTGGGTATTATGAATCATGGCCAATCACTCAAGCAGTAGCATCAGAAAGTGGAGGCCTTCTAGACCTGCTAGCTGCCATGTTTGGCCCAAATCCTTTTAGGATAATTACCCAGATTCTGGCCCTTAGGTGACAATTAACTACTGTGAATGGTGCATTTTCATTTAAATTATCCTCATTGTGTGTTCCAGGGACATGTAGAGTGCAATTTTCTTGAAGGCCTGGGACAATATTGCATCATCTGTGTTTTTCCCTTTTATTGAATTGCCATTGTTTCCCCTCATTGTGCAGTTTGCAATTTGGCAACTCTGTGAGGGGAAGGGGGGAACAGTGTTAAGAGGTTTGCAACTCCATGAAAACAATTTTGAGAAAAATATTCTATAGAGTTTTCTTTTTTAGGCACATTCTCATTAAAATTGAGTAGGTTGTTACCCAAATCACAAATATCAAAGCCCTAAGTGCCTTGGGGGTATTTAACATAGAAATTTAAACAAAAATGGATTAAAGTCTTTGCTAGGATATAAAAAGAAAAGAGAAAAGAAATCTCTTACAGTAAGAGAAAAGCCACCATGCCTTAAGAATCTTGCTCTTCCTTTTTCGAGATTAGCTTTTTGATCCACAATATACCAAGGTGAATTTAGATGTAAACATGCCTGAATATAAACCACTGTAGTAACATTGAAAACAGAACAGCCAAGAATCACTGAAAACCATAGTTTAAAATACTACCCCTTTTACCACTGTAGTAACATTGAAAACAGAACAGCCAAGAATCACTGAAAACCATAGTTTAAAATACTACCCCTTTTGTACTCATTTTTTCCTGCTACCTAACTCATGCATCTTTTGCCTGAGTGTTTCAGAACAGATATGCTAAGATAAACAAATAACATCATAGATAAGTTTTCCTTTCCTCATATTGCAGTTTTACTACAATTGGAGGAGAACCCAGTAATATTTTGCCAATGGTATGACATAGTGCTTGAGAATGATTGATTAGAATGATACTCTCTCTGTCATTTTCCTTCAGACTCTGCCTTTTATTAATTAAGAAATCCATTGTGTATGAATAGCATCACCTGAACAAAAAAGACTTACTCAGTAATCACACTAGTGGTTCAACATTTCTGTGTGATTAAATATTTGAATGAACTGCTTTTGAAATGAAATGGATTGAGAAAGAAGCAAAAATGTTCAGATTTATAGTGGAATTAAGCTGTAAAATAAGAGGATTAGCAATTTTATAGAAAAGTGTTATAGTATAAGGAAGTGCTGAGAGCTGTTACTTAAGATTAATGTGTTAGTTTAATCCCATTTTTATAAATCAGACTTTAAACTTTTTGGGTTCCAGTGATATTGTCAATAAAACTGACAACAAAACGAGAAGGGGAGTTCAGAGAACTCAGGATGGTTATATGTTTAAAGGTTAACTTCTTAAAAGGGGCTCTGCAGTTAGAAGCAGATTAGTTTTGTTCTCAGAATTGCCTCAGTTTCTCCTCTCCTACGAGCTTTTGGTAAGGCTCAAAAGCAAAACAAAACACAAAAAAAACCCACCATCCTAGATGTTCCTATGTGTGTTTAAAATGTGAGCCCTTAATAAGAGCCAATACTCTGCCAAGTGTAGAGGACTGCATATGATGCCAGTTATGGCAACAGAGCCAAAGGATAAAATATTTGCCATTCTTTGAGTTATTTCTGACTAAAAGATTGTTTCCTTTCTCAAAGTGAAATCAGTGAGTTTTCAATATTTATCAACATGGAAAAAATGCCTAAAGATTGGCTTTACCTGTGACTGTCTTTGGGAACTCACAGTACAGGGTTTGACATTTTAGAATAATTGCAAACTGTACCTGTAGGTTGGTACTTTATTCGTGGTTCCAAATTTTTGATGAGTAAGGTCACAATCTATGGCTTACTATACATACACACAGACCAAAGTCTTAAATATATATATGCACATATATATTATAGATAATTGGCTTATCTGTTCATCAAGTAACTTATTTTATATATACACAGAAAGTCTCCCCATCAGACTTTCAGTTTGAGGGATTAAAAAGATAACACCTGGTGTCCCTGGTGTTCTGGGCTATGGTCTGAGAAATATGGGTCTTCTTCATCCTGAGTCCTAGAAACCCTCAGGCTGGATATTTCTCTGGCCAACCGGGACTCTCTTTTTTTCCTTTCTCCTAGAAAAAGAAACCCTGTTTCTCCCAGGGTCTAGAAAGAGCAGAATTCACTTCTCCAAGCCTCTTCTTCTCTTGCCCAGTGCTAGGTGCCTTACATTACCTTTTTCCTTCAGTACAGATAATGAGAGACTGAATATATAAATGGACAATGGCCAGACCATACATAAAAAAATACAGCCTTGACCCCACAGCCAATAGCAAACAGCCTGCGAAACCAAACTCTTATCTGTAATAAAATAACCCAGGAAGCCAGTTTGTTGTGAATCAGACTTGCAGGAAGCCAGATTGCACCCTGATGACAATTCGGGAAGCTAAACAATAACTTCTGTGCAGTTGGCCTAAAGCATCCAGGACTTGATTACTCACTGACAGCCCCCCTAATTTTTGTCCCTGCTTCCAGTTTAGGACAAACCAGAGAAAGCCAAACACACTCACATATGATGCCCGCTTTTGGTGGGCCTGCTTACAGCTTTCCCTGCGTGTAGCCACCAAATCAGGGCACTTCTGAAGCCTTCCCTTTTTTCATTATAAAGCTTTCCTACTTTTCAGCCAAAACAAGTGATGTGGCTGACTCCCTTGCTTATAGCAAGCTCTGAATAAATAGCCTCTGCTCATTCATTTGATTTGTCTTTATTTATTTTCACAATGAGAAATGTCAGATGTTTTCTTTTATCTTTATATTCATCTTGAAAAACCAATCTGATTAAAATGCATTAGGACCAGCAAGCGATTACTTCTTTAATGCTACTAATTTCCTCAGAGATTTTATTAAAATTATTGCAAAGTAAGTTTGCTGTGAAGGCATTAGACTCACTGTGGTGTTTGTTCTGATTTTCTTACTTTAGCTTAGCCCTTGGCGCTGTCCCCACCCCCTGAGTATTCTTTCTAAAGCAGTATACCGCCACCCTTGTTTTATCATCATAGTGTACTTACTGTATAGGCATGTTTTGGCTAAGCTTTAAGTAAGCTGATTTTATCTCTAAAAAGTCAGATAGATAGTTCCTAAAATAATTAACTATTATAAGCACTCTCTTAGACAATTAAGTAAAATATTGTACTAAAGCCCCATTGTTAACAGTTCATTCCAACTCCAATTAAAGGCACAAACTTTGCCTTGAGTAGCCTTTGCCCTCATGCCTTCTCTTAATTTAGAGTCAGAACCTTTCAAGGTACACACATATCTCTGCAACTTCTCAAGTGCTAATGGCTGTGTTTTCTAAATGTCCTTTTTCTTAACAGCTAATCACACACAGCTACTTAACTAATCTCGTGTATGTCAGTCTAAGCTCTGAGAGTTCTTGTTTTGTTTTGTCCCCATGTTAAAAGCACAGCTCTTGCTGCCTTTTCCATGACTATGTTTTATTTTGTTTCTATAAAGTTACTTATTCCCATGTTGATGTGAATTTCTTCCTTAGCCCCTTCCATCTGCTGTTTGGTTTCTTTAGCAAGAGCTAATTCTACCTGAATCTGCATTAGTGTCGTGGGTTGATTGTATCCCTCCAAATTCATACATTGATGCCCTAATCCTGCCAGTACCTCAGAACGTGACTGTATTTGGAGACAGGGCCTTTGAAGAGGTAGTTAAGTTAAAAATGCGGCCCTTAGGGTGGACCCCAATGCAATGTGACTAGTGTCCTTATAAGAAAGGGAAATTTGGACACACAGAGGGTGTGTGCACACCAAGGAAAAACCATGTGAGAACATAGTGAGAAGATGGTCATCTGCAAGTCAAGGAAAGAGGGCTCAAAAGAAACCAAACCTGCCGGCATCTTGATCTCAGACTTCTAGCCTCCAGAACTGTGAGACAATAAATTTCTGTGGTTGAAGTCACCTAGTCTGTGGTGTTTAGGGATGGCAGCCCTTGCAAACTAATGCCACTGGTGACTTTCCTCAGCAGCTCCCCTTACTTCGCAGTCTGCAGTGTTTTCCCTCTGCCTCAACAAAAATGTTTCCCTGAACGGTCCTATTTTCCTACATAGGAGAAAATATTTAAAGCTCAGTTAGATGAATTTTGTTTTGATTAGGACAAACTTAAAGTGATTTTATGTCAAGCTTCGAGCACCACACTCAATTTTGTCATCATCCGATCATATCATGGAATTGGGGGCATGCCAACCAAGTGAAACAAGGAAAGTGTGTAAGCCAAGAGGTGAAAAGAGATTAGATAAACGATAAATTAATAGATGGAGTAGCAAAGTTAGATTCAAAATGTGAAATAAATATGGCGCTGAGAATTTATTTTCTTCTCTCTAATGTCTACATCATATGAAACTTGAAAACATTTGAAGAACTAGGAAAGGGCTTTTGTTTCCAACCTTCACTAGAAGGTGGGATTATATATTACAAGGTCATTCGAGTCTAAGAGAAAAGAAGGTGAACAGTTATAAATAATCAGCTGTTAGATGAGTGAAGAAGGACAAAGCAAAACTGCACATGTACATTTAACATCTCCTGTGTGAAACCTCACTTAAATGACAGTAAAAGAATAAAAATGGTATAAACCTGCGAATAAAATTTAAAAATTAAAACAGGAAGGAAACAATAATGGAGGAACAATGTCAGCATGTTTCTGGAAAGTGGAGAAGAAAAGACTGTGACTTGGCAGATCCAGGAAAGCTGAAACCGAAGTAGATGACTGCAGAGCAGCTTCTACAGAGAAGGAATTTAAGGCACCTGGTACAAGGGCACCTAAAGATGCTGCATGGCCCCAGAGAATAGCCCTGTCTATACAGTGGGTCCTCAAATAACATCCTTTTGTTCAGCGTCATTTCATTATAATGCTGATGAGGAAAAAAAGCTCTGTTCTCGGCAGACCACTCTGTGTGGAGTTTGCACATTCTCCCCACATCCATGTGGCTTTTCTCCGAGGCCCCCAGTTTCCTCCCATATCCTAAAGATGCTCACGTGAGGTGACTGGTGTGTCTCCAGTGTCCCGTCTGAGTGAGGTGAGCGTGTGTGTGTGTGTGTGTGAGTGGCCCAGTGATGGGAGGACATCCTGTCTCCTATGGGTCCCACCCAGAACCCTGAGCCACTAGGAGAGTCTCTGGCCACTGTGACCTTGAACTGGAATAATCAGGTTGGAAAATCATTCTCTTATTTTTATTCAACTTTCTTAAATATATGCATAACACTTTTATTTCAGTGTTTAATATTAGAAATGTTTTAGGTCTTTATTTAGAAGTTTGATGATGTTTTTGTGACCAGAAATATTTTGTAGGAACTCCTGTTTATATCAGTTGGCCTGTGATAAAATTGGTTTTCTTCTTATGTCATTTCACTTAAGGTCACAGTTTCCAAGAATCTGTTGGCAATGTCAAGTGAGGACTTACTATACAGATGGGTTAGGGCACCCAGTGAGAAAACTGGCTTGAGATGTACCCAACAGTGAGGCCTGTCAGTCACAGGCCTGCCCTTCCACAAGAAGCTCCTAATCACTGTCTCAGTTTTGTGGGACTAACAGCTGAGAATCATGAAACATTGGAGAGACCTTTCAACCTGAAAGAAGATAAAGAACAAAACAAACAAAAAGAAGGCTGTAGCTTGGGATAACTAATATGCAGATAATATCTCTAAGATGCCCAGAGCAATAAAATATGGTATATCAATGAAAAAAGAATAGGATACTGTGTAAAAAATAGCAAAGACCCAGGCAGGGATCTCAGAAGCTAAAAAATGTGATTTCAAAATAAGAATTGAAAGCAATATTGGAAGCAAAGTCAAGGAATTCTCCCAGCAGGAAAACAAAAGGACAAAGATGGAAAATAGAAAAGTTAGGAAAATTAGAGGCTCAATTTAACATGTTCAATGTATAAACAACAGAAATTCCAGAAAGAACGGGAAAAAATGGAGAAGAAATTATTCTGGAAGTAGTATTAGATGCTCTAGAATTGAAAAAATAAATGTATTTCCATACTGAAGGGACTGCTGAGTCCCCAGCATTTACACTGACGCATATTGCCATGAAATTTCAATAAATCAGAAAAAAAAGGATCTTAAAATTCTTGTCATTATCATCATAGTTGTAATTATATACAACACAAGTACTTTTAGCACATTTCATCTTAGTGACTCTTGAAGGAAGTAGTAGCATTTACCCTCTTTATAAATTATTTCTGGAATTAATATATTAAGAAATAGCAATATAAACATTATTTAGATATAAGCAGCTGAATATCAGAAGAAATAGTTAAAGGAATTAGCTGGACTGGAACTCAGGATTGGGGAAGAGTTGACTAATGCTTTCATTGTAAGACTTATAGTAATGTTTGACTTTTTAAAAAATGTGTATTTATTAGTGGTTACCATAGGGAAGAGGGGATGGGGTGGTAAAGGTAAACATATGGTGACAGAAGGAAATTTAACTTTTGGTGGCGAACGGACAATGCAACATAAATATGACGTACTATTGAATCGTACACTTGAAACCGATATGATTTTATTAACTAGTGTCACCCCAAAAACTTAATTAAAAATGTGTACTTTTTAATAGAATGAAAATACTAAAGGAAATAGTTTAAAAGACATAATTTGGCTTTAGTTTGCTTCTCTAAAGATTTTATGCAAGGAATCAGTTTTAGGAGAACACTTTGTAAATAGGACTTAGTCGAATTCGATGTGGGCAGCACATTGTTCTCCACGGACCTCACAGTAGCCAAGCCTGACAGGTGTCAGGAAGTCACTGCACAGGAGTCTGGGGGAGCCATCGGGGCCCCCAGGGCCCACCACAGCTTGACCTTCTCTGTTCACAGGTGCCTTAGGAATAAGCAGAGCATCCCCAGCCACTAGACTGTGAGGTGTTAGACTCATTAACCACTCTGAGGCATCCTCTCATCCCTAAAGTGAAAAAGCTGCCACTAGAACAGTATGGATCCTTTCAGTTGTAAAATTCTGTGACAAAGTACTGAACCCAAAAGAGAAAAAGATGGGTGGCTATTTTATGATAACAATAATCTAGAAATCTGTGCAGTGGTTGGTCAGTACAGAGCAGATCGATGGCCTTGTATCACAGGTGTTTCGAGTTGGGGCCTACGGGTGTACCCCTCTCCGATTTGCTCCTTTGAGCACGAGTCTGTCATTCAGCTGCTGTGTGCTCTATATAACATGGGGTTACAAAAACGGTTTTTAAAAACTCATTACTGCTCATGGAAAAGTACTTCAGCAGCCCTTCCCTGGGGACGCTGAGAGCTGGTGAGAGGGGCCAGGAATGCCATGTCACATATGAAAGCAGCCTGCTCTTAAGTAAAATTTAAAAATTTTTTACTTAGTGATACAATTACTTGAACATCTTCCCTAGGGCTTTGTGTCCTATTTTAGTAACAAAAGATCAGCTTCTTCCGAAGATGCTTCTAAAATCAGTTTTCAAAAGAAGTGAAAGAAACTTGTAAAATACTGGAGGGAAGGGGGAAGAGCCTGCTTGTAAGGAGCCAGTAACCTCATCTGGAAAGTAATTTCATGTGTTAGGTGATTCTCCTCTCGTCTGTGTGACAATTTAATAAGAACCTAACAGATTTATCTAGCAACTTGAACAAGTTACAATAGCTGCAGGGAGTGTTGGCAGTTTAAGGGTTTTAGGGGAGACGTGAACATCTGAGATGCATTTTTTCCCTCTGCATCATCTTGGACTTCTTGAGAAAACCATCATATTCTCTCACCCTGGGAATCTGCCCAAGTGAGGACTTCTGAGTATTTCTTGATTGAAATTAAATCTTTGACTTGCTACTTATGAATTACCTACTTGAGATGAAGTAATATTGAAGTTATTTATGGGTAGATGACCAGCACCAGCATAAAGCAAGGTGATGATGGGAGCAGCTGTAGATTTTGACACAAATCAATGGGTGGCTTTCACAGAAACAGAAGTTTAAAAAAAAAATCAGTAAATTGGTATAGCCACTATGAAAAACAGTGTGGAGGTTCCTCAAAAAAATTAAAAATAGAACTACCATATGACCCAGCAATTCCATTTCTAGGTATTTATTGAAAGGAAATTAAAATGGGATCTTGAAAAGATAACTTTACCCCTATGTTCATTACAGCATTATTCACAATAACCAAGATACGGAAACAACCTGAGAAGTGTTTATCAACAGATGAATGGCTAAAGATGATGTGACATGATATCTGTGTGTGTCTGTGTGTGTCTGTGTGTGTGTATATATTCAGCCATGAGAAAGAAGAAAATCCTGCCATTTGCAGCAATGTGGATGGACCTTGAGGGCATTAGGCTAAGTTAAATAAGCCAGGCAAAGACAAATACTGCATGATATCATTTACATGTGGAATCTTGGAAGGAAGGAAAGAAGGGAAGGAGGGAGGGAGGGGGGGAGAGAGGGAGGGAGGGAGAAAGGGAGGGAGGGAGGGAGGGAGGAAGGAAGGAAGGAAGGAAGGAAGGAAGGAAGGAAGGAAGGAA